>VZRO01005638.1:236140-299322 GCA_013397915.1 Daphoenositta chrysoptera | reverse complement strand
TGCATTTACATTAAAAACTATTTTGCAAGATTGATCTGTATTTCATTACTAAGCAGAACACACGGTACCTGTCTGTACTCTTGCTCTGTAAGATCATGAAGTCCTGTCACCACCATCCATAAGTCTCTGTATGCTTCCCTAAGGAAAAAAAAAAATGTTCATTGTCACACTGATAAAACACCAATCTTGAAACCTGTGAATCTTAAAATGTGTTCCTAGCACATGTGTGTGGAGCAGCAGAATCCAGAGCCAGTGTAAGCTGTAAATAGGTGTAACCAAACCTGTGCCAGTCACCCTGGACAGAACCAGCAGGCTGCAGGGACACATCATAAGTTAAAGACATTCCCAGGGAAGGGCTCATCCCTGTGTGCTTACCTGGAATTAAGGCAGTGGGCACCTGTGACAACCCATTCTTTGGCCAGAACTGCTCCTCCACAGATGTGCTCATCTGCAATTTGTGCACTGGCCTGCCAAGGCCACGAGTATGGTACAGCTTCTCCACCTCCTGTTATCCTACTGAAGAGGAACCTGGGCTGATTTGAAGGCATTCCACAAACATCCTCTGAAACAGAAAGCACTGATGTTCCAAGAAGCATTTAGAGGTTAAGATTTGGAGAACAACGTTCCAGTTAAAGGCTACCCCACAGCTTCTCAAGCTCCACCTCCCCCTTTTTTGCTAAATCTTCCATCTTCCTTCATTAAATAGGACTCAAATGTTTAGGCCACCACGAGGAGATGATCTTAGCAAAAGCAGAGCTTCACCAAGATGAAAGCTACCACTTTCCTACAAAAGTGTTAGCCTCAGACCTACAATGAACAGGGACTCATCCCATTCTCCATAGAGTACTAAAGGAAAAAAGGGAAGCTCTAAAATGCTGGGTTTTATTTTCAGCTACCCTGTAGTCTTTACAGTTGTTTTCCCCAAAGGAAGTAGGTGTAAACTGACATACAAATTGAAATGTTACTGCATTGCTGTACATGACTTAGCAAGATGAAGGAGACAAGAAAAATTAGGTTCTGCTAAAGCCAAAGCACATAAACCTCACTGTGCATCTTTTTATTTCCTCAAAATATTCTACTAAAAACATCTGGGCCAACTGCAAGCATTAAGTATTTGAAGAATTTATAGTCATAAAAGTGCTCTCTATTCCCATGAAGTCAGTATAACTCAGGTTGTCTTACCTGTTGTAACCTGTATTTCTTCTTCAGTAATATCTGTGTTGTCAAAATGTTCATTAGTTGAATTCAAAGTATCTAAATCTAGAAAATGAGGGTGGTGAGTGTGTGAGCAGGATGTCTTGAGTAATATTTGTATTATAGGATCACTTCTAATACTGTATTTATTTTTGTAGAAGGAATAGATTTCTGTTGTAGGGAGCTGTGCTATTACAGTAGTAAAGTGCTGTTTAGAATGCACCAAAAAACAAAACTCTCAGGTTTTGCATAGAATCATTGTTTGTCTTCGCCATTCAGCAGGCCTTTGTTTAATGCCTTAAGAGGGTCACAATCCACTTTTTTCACTGAAACAATTTGTCAGATGAGACTCTGGTAGAGCAAAATAATTCTGAGCAGTCAATTCACTGAAGAGCCCTTTGTGCTGCCCCAAGGAGTCGTTTTCCCAAGTTTCTTCTATTACCTGTTACATGAACAAAGGAGACTGTAGCTCTGAATCCTCCAAAGGTCTCTGTTTCATCAGAGTGGAAGACAACCAGCATCACTGCAGAGGAGCTTAGAACAGGTAGGTGCTGGTAGGGCAAATCCACAAGACTTGGCTAAAAATGAGAAAGCAAAGGCTCACTACAAGTTAACAGGTAATTTTTAATCCTTCTCCATTTCAACAGTGGGTGCACAATATTTTGTATATTCTAGCTCTCAGACAGGAAGGTAAAAAGTAACCATGACCAAGAGGTAAGCAGACCGAGGCTGAAGGACTGTTTTATTATTCCTGGCAGCCTGTCCTTGTTCAGCAGTTACCTCATCAGAACAAGGAGGCTCTGGCATCATTTCACAGCTCTATCACAGCACCCACACGTTGCCATTGCACACAAAACACCCCAGCTACCTGATTTTCCCTAATCTAAGCACCAGCTTCAAGCACATGCTGAACACAGTTTTCTGGGACAGGCCTTTCTCTCATTCACTGTAACCCAAGTGGCAAAAATTACATGAATGATGCTCCGGGGTGAAGAACAACTTGATTATGAAAAGTTGAGGTCGTGTGTGCTTTGTGTGTGATCTTGTGTGTGACCATTCCTATAAACCCAAATTACTGTGCTATGTATTTTCTTCATTTACATTAATTCAGAACTGCATTTCACACAGAATTTAAACACTCAAAAATGGTTCTCTTCAATGTGGCTTTGCCTCTGTAGGTTGAGAAAAATTAGCAATACCTGCAAGCATGTTTCAAGGTACCGAAACTACTACCTATAACATCACCTGATACTCTAGAACTTGATCTTAGAATGGACAACAGGGTAGTAAAGAAATATATCATCCTCAGAATAAAAAATCAAAAGTCAAACCAATTTCCTCCTCTTTTCCCACATCTTCATACACAGTCACAGCATCATAGGAGCAATCTTCACTCTCTTCTACTTCAAAAGACTGGTATGTAAGCTTTAAATAAAAAATGGAAGAGTGAACCTTCTTGTGAAAGTCATATGGAAAAAATTCAAAGATCTACAGGGTATTTAGTATTCTGAGTGATTCCTGCAAGGCGGGGTTTCTGTGACATTCAGACCTCTCACAGGTGATACATAAATACTAAATTTTCTAGAAGAATCTGTCATGATAAAATTTAACCCAGGAATTCCTATTTTACCATAACCTAAAGGACAAATCCAAACCTATCTATCTTTTGGGATGGATAGTGATTCCTCTTAACTGCATCCAGCAGCATTATTCACGCTTATGTTGCTGGATTTTGTTTGTCCTTAGCTGCATAATTTCTTGTGAACTCAGTGGTGCCCCCTCCCATCCTGCAGACACGAGAAGGGTTCATGTTGTACCTTGACTACATGGTCCTTTGGAGCACAGATAATCCACTGACACTGCCAAGTTGCTGTAGTGTTCTGGGTGGTGCAGACTCTCTAACACTCCTTCTTCAAAAAGGACAGCTAGGGACTCACAGCCAGCATCTGCAAATCCAGGGAGACAAAAATGGGAAGGAAAGAACCAGCTGGAAATGCTGCCAGAACAGGAACATCAGGAGTCTGCTTAGGACTCAGCAGGTGGCCCTTGGGCCCATCCCTAGGCATGGTGACCTGCTGTGCACAGCAAAACCAAAAGCAATTCTCCATGAGGTGTTTCAGCCTCAGCTGCCTCCCTCCAGGCCCCCCATTTGGCATCATCCTCACAGAAATACCACAGGAGCTTCCTCTGATTGATTTTCACCTGACAGTTTTTTTCAGGTCACCACCCAAGAGTGTAGGCGGGCACATTACTTGGCTTAGACTTACCAGGAAGAATATCTGGTGTAAGAGCTTTGTAGGTAATGGAAAAACTGGTTCCATAATCCTCATTGTCAGAAACAAATTTCAGCCTTATGCTATTGGAGCCAATCAAAATATGTAATGGAAGATCTCCTCCACAGAATTTCCCTGAAAAGTAATATTAGGGAATGATCACTGTTTAAGGCCTTTAGTTACTTGAGAAAACTTGCATGTGCCATTTTTAATACTTAGCTATAAAAATTTTAGGATGGAAAGGAAATTTGCTATTCATCCTTGTACTTTCCCTATTAATCCACTAGCCCAAATAGATTCACACTATTAAAAATTGAAAATCATTGACACCAGAAAGTCATATGCTGATGCAGTTCCCTACCAGGCATTTTCCAACCTCTTCACCTCTCACACACTTAATCTTTCATTTCAGATCCTGTGTCTCAATGTATCAATCAAGGAAATGCAAGTGTAACATGACCAACCAGCACATCCTCACGGGCTGCACTTCCTGTGAGAATAAAGAGTGATCTGACAGGCTATAGATCTCAAAGGTCTTTTCCAACATGGATGATTATTTCAAAGAACAAGGGGGCAACAACTCACCCACGAGTCTGTCATCTTTTGAATAGACTGATAAAGAATCATAGTCACAGAACCTTTCTGGCTCCACATCAAAGTGGGAGAAACTAAGCCATATGTAATTCCCTTCTGGCACAGACAGAGTCCGTATACACAGTCTGGAATAAGAAATTAGTTCCCATTCACAAAAATGCAACCAAAACCACCCCAAAACCAACAAAACCTACACTTGTATGGGGAATATTTTCTGGGGGAAGATTGTGTTTTCTCTGCTTACTGGTGGTTTTGATAGAACTGGTCTGGCCTTCCAGGAAAATGTAATTCCCCTTCCCTGTTGCAGAGTTTGCCATCCTGAACACTACAAAAAGCTGTGAGTTAAAACATAATAGAATGAATCAATGTATCAAAATATGTTAAAACATAATAGAAGGCATCAGGCTTGATGCATATGCAATCAGCTGTCCCACCAAAAAGCTTAACCATCTGGAGGATATTGTGAGACAGGATTGCTCAGCTGTACTTTGGTTCTGCTGGCAGACTGATGCTGTGTCTTCTCTCTTCTATTTGGAATTATGGCAAATCAGCTTTAAACCCCATCATCTGGGACCAAGAATGGAGCCCTGCCAATAGGCTATCATTTTTTTTGTAAAAATGGCAGTGCTTGTTTTTCACCTTAAACTCTTGGCTACGTGAAGATTTCAGTACAAATAATTTTCTGTGAGGTAAAATCGATACCCCAGAGCATAACAAAAGTGTTCATGGCAGCCCATTTGTAATAATGCCCTTGGTTATGTTACAGCAGGAGACTTTTGCAACTGTACAATGTGCTGCTAAAAACACTTTAATAGAAGAAGCAGAAGCTTTCCTCTCCAGCCAAGTGTCAGCAGAAACACAATAACTTACAAAAATCATCTCCTCTTGCCCATCCTTCTGCTTGCAAGGTAATCCAGTAAAAGCAACGTTTGTCAACAACTATATATATGTAAACAAATTTAAGGAGTCAAGTATTTACAAGATTATTTCCCCTGCAGCATCCTGAGAAGATGAGTAAAAACTTTCAAAAAGCCACAAACAGCACTTAAATACCCAGTTCTCTACACTAACTGACAGTGTGCCCATTATTTATCATCTGAGAAATCTCACTCTAAGTTACTAAAATTAAAGTTTTAAGACCTAGTTCACAAGACTTGTTCCCATTATCTTTGCATGAACTTGTACCTAGATGAACAGGATGAACATTCACATGGCTGAATCAATGAAAGATCTAAATTTAAAACATTTGGTGTTGGGTTTCATGGGGCTTTTTTTTTTTTTTTTGCATTTTATTCTCAGAAATAGACAGACAAGTAAATAGTCACCCCAGACTGTGCAAAACTACTACTAATTTACCTCACACTTTCTTTTTAGAATATACATTTTTATACAGTATTAACTTCACTAACTAGATTTCATGCATTACTTGAGGTTCTGTTCTGCATTTTTCCCATTACTTTTATTTGTATTTCAATAAAAATATGACCTTATATATGCAGCTGTCTTAAGGAAAATTCCTTTCTTTTAATTAAGTCACCAATACATAAATAAAACCTTACAAAAGTTTTTTGTTTTATTTTTTGTTAAAGAACCAGGAGGAAAAAAGTATCTATTTAAATTATACATTTAAAACTGTTTTAATGAGTCAAGCTCCTTCATGTTTCTTCCTTTATAAATTATATAAACAACTATTTGGAGGGACTTTTTATGCTCTAACATAGATAAAAGATACTGGGGAAAAGTAGTGCACTCACCTGTGGAGCTTTTTCCTTTCAGATCTGATAAAGAAGGGACAGGGAAGGGGGTGGAAAAAGAAGAATAAATTACTGTAGTTTCATATTCACTATTTACTTTTGTCCATGAGAAATGGCAATTTTGTACAGCTGGCACTGAGGCAAATCCCAAAGCTTTTTTTGGGACACAGTGTCTACAATAAACTGGGGTTTGGAATCAAAACAAAATTGCAAGTTCAGGCAATTCTGACTTTGGAATAAACAGTTCTGGAGCAGCCACTACCAGAAGGAACCATCCTTTGACAGGCCACTACTCAGTCTGAGTCTTTTCAAATCCTAAACCCTTTTCATGTTTCTCTGACACATTATGGGAGTTCCTTCTTTGCATCACCAGTTGAAGATGGCTTCTGATAGGAAATTTTGGTTTTCCCATCCCAATTTTTTTTCTTCTCATTGACTAAACCTCTTAAATAAACCTCCCTCAGTTTTTCAGTTTTGTGTGTTTAAACACAGTCTTCAAAATCCTTTAAAAAAAAAAATAGCCCAACATAGAAGAAAATATCAATTCAGTTTCTTAATACTCTCAGTAAAGTTCAGCCCTGCCATTTTATCTCCAGCTCCATGGAAGTGGTGGCTGATGGTCACACTGTTCCCCAGCACAGAGGGAATTCAGGGCCTTTTGGGAAGAGGGAACAAAAGCACTTCTGAGTGTGACTTGTCCCCATGTTGTCAAATGTCTGATCCAACATGTTTTAGCCAAGAAAAATGACAAGTGACTCCAAAAAACTGCGTAAGGAATCTCTGACACTTTCAGCTGGTGAATTTCCACTAAAAAAGAAAAAAAAAAAAAGAAGAAAAAATAAAAAAAACATGCTAACTGGCTAGTTAAGGATCATTCTTTTTAAAAAAAGTCCAAGTAGGAGGCAAAGTGGAAGAGAAGCAAACGTTTACAATGCTCTCAATTTGGTTTTGACAACTGGCAGTCAGTACCATACACTTCAAGGGACTGTGAAATGCTACAGTGCTTTGCCAAGGAACAGGAAAACGTATAAGTGCTGTATCCTGAAAAAAGATAAAATTAAATAAAATGTTCTGAGACAGGAGATTTGTCACAAGTGAGGGACACATTTCTGTGGAGACCTAATTACCAGCACTCATGTTCTCCTGAATCCAGGAAAGCACCACGCTGAGGTCTGTGAATATTCCCGGGGATCCTCTGTTGTAATGCTTCTTCTTCTCATTCCTTATCCAGCCACGGGCACATCCCATCCCCAGGAGATGACACCAGCAAGAGTCCAGGCACCATCCTTGCCTCGACACAAAAGGGGACTTCCAGAGTCTCCCTGGAAAAAAGCCAAGCAAAACCCCAGGAGCCAGAGCTTGTACAACTGAGCAAGCCTTAAAGAGTTTATTGAGGTCTCTTTTGTGCCGTACTAAAAACCTGCATCGCAGGGGACAGTCATTTTTAAAAGAACTGTCACTTTTAGAAGAACTGAAGACACACACGATTTTAGGGTGTTTAGTCAGGATTGTCAGGAGGGGGAGAGACAGATTAATTCCCTCATGGGTGCATCTCTGACGTGTTTGAGCACGTAAAAAAAGAGCGAGGAACAATCACTTAACCTTTATCCCACTTCCTTTCCTTCCCGTAATTCTTTCTGCTTTCGTCCCCAGGATCTTTCCAACACTAATTAATTTATCAAGTCCTCTAAAGTTAGAGAGCCCTAAGCATTATTGCACTGGGGTACATTGCAAAATTGCTCTCAGGAACCTGTCCTACAACCCGTACAAAATTAATGTGGAATCATGTAATTAAGTAGATTTCCCCCCAGGGAACTTTTGAAAGAATTCATAGATCCAAACCTCCCAGTTTACAGTGTATTTGTTTACTTTGGCCCACAGAGCTTCTGAGAAACACTCCTGAGCACACAGGGCCCTCTGTTCAGCTGACCTGGCAGGCATCTCCTCCTCCATCGGGATATCCAACATTGTGGTGTCACCTTGGATGGGTTTCTCTAGAGCTGATAGAGCTCTTGAACACTCCCTGCTGTTCAGGATTGGTAGATTGACTTCATACAAGACCTGAGGGAGCAGTCCATCTGAAACACAAATAAATGTTCATAAGAGAAGCTGGAGGGTAAACTTAATGTCACTGTTAATACACCACAAAAATTGGTTGGGAATTTGCTCCGAGCCATGTTATGGTTACAAGCGTGTTTTGGCAAACATCCAGGTTTTTGTTTATAAGCAGTGTTATTTAAAAATATTCCAAACTGCTTCAAAATTGAAATGCAGGTCTAGATTTTGTGATTACCCATTTTGAGGTAATTCACAGGTAGGCATAGAAGCAAAGATCCCATTTTGAGATTACAGTTCTCAAGACCCTTCGATGGTTACTTTTGGTCTGGCTCTGGCCTGTGACATCAAGCTCTTCGTTTCAGAAAAGAAATAATAATGTGAGTGGCTTACTTTCCTTCAAACGGCCCCAGCCACGAGCAGTGCAGATAAATCCTGCTTCAAACTTTTCACCTGGGTGAGGAAGACATGCTGGCAAAACTGATGAACCTGCCACACAGGGACATGAATTTTATTGCTAAGTACTTGAAAGAACAATCACTAAAAACTTCCTTTGTGGGTTGGGGTTTCTTTAACAAACAAAGCATTATTACTTTTGTGGAATCTGTGAAATTAATCTCATATTGACAATTTATTTTCTGCATGCAAAGAACAATAACTTTTTCCTCATGGAGAAGATCACAGCTAACTCTGGCCTTACTGAAGTTGAAGGTGCATCCAGCTTCAGAAGGGCAATGTCATAGTTCATTGGAGTTCTGGGGTCAAACTTTGGGTGCTGAATGACAGATTTGACAGGCAGTGTCTGCTCACCGTTCTCCTTCAGCCTCAAGTCGTGCTCTCCTGCAGTGACATGCAAATACTGCAGTAGGTTCCTGTGGAATAGGAAAATTGGAGTTCAACTACTCAATCTTCAATGTGAAAGGAAAAAACAGTTGTTTTTAAACAGAGAAGTTATTACTTCTGACACCCAATACCTTTCATCTTTAGATTTTAGAGCACTTAATATACACAGCCAGCAAGAGCTGAGTAAGTGCTGTAGTAGGAATTGGGGGATGAAAAGGACTGAGAAGAAAAATCATTTTGCTACAGACCTGACCTTGGTTTGGTGGTCCACTAAGGAACCAGGCCTTCTTACTGTGTTTAAAAGTGTTTAGACACACTGCTTTTTGAAGGAGAAAGGAAGATTTGGGCATAGGAAAGTACAGAAAAAATAAGATAATCTCTCTGTGATTCTGGGTTTATTAAAAAAAAAACCATAAAACCACAGTGAATCCTGCTTTAGGGCTCCTGGTACCACATCACATGTGCAGCAAGGGAACACAAAAGCAATGAGTATAAACTTTTTATTCTGCTTCAAATTAATTTGTTTACATAGACTTCCAAATCCAGTGTTTGCCAGCCTCTGTAAGTTTATTTATTAATTATTTTGAGATGTTCAAAGTGGTTTTTCTCCCATTCAGTTAAAACATGGAAAATAATGATTAGAAATAAAAGGGTAGCACCTGCAAGTAAGCACCACAAAGAGATGGTACAGCACACGTTTCCAATCCACGTTTTCCTGTATCTTCAGCCTGCTCCTGAATTCCTACTGCATCCACACCTGTCCAGGGTGCAGTGAGCTGCTGTGACCACGCACTGAGCAGAAACAATGGTGCCTCCACAGAAATGCTTTTGCCTTCTCTTCAGGGAAACCTGCAGCGTTTAAAGAAGACACTCCCAATCAAGAAAATCTTTGTGCCTGCACTTCTTGCCTTTGGGGAAGAACAGGGAGAGCACACCCGGTGCTCTCTGAGGAGTCCCACAGCCAAAGAAGTGCTGCATTCCCAGCACACACACACTTCCAGGGCATTCTCAGAACCCCTGAGCCCAAGAGATCCCAAACCTTGCTGTTCTCCCCTCAGCTGTGCCTTGGGGCCTGGAGAAAAGCAACACATCTGTAATAAAAGCCAAATCACTGAGGTGCTCCTCAGGCTGCGAAGGTGAGTGGTTGGCCGAGAATTTTCCCTTTGCAGGTCACAGGGAGCACTGCAAATCAAGGACGCCTGACAGCAGCCAGGGACTTGGGGTCCTGTGCCCAATTTTCGAGCAGTTTCACCCATTTGCAACACACTCATCTACAGATACTCTTGCAGAAAGAGTGGTAAATAAAATAAAAATCATAAACGAAACTTTGTCAGGAAGCAGGGCAGGTTCTGAGTCCTCTCCACCTGCTTCATTGCTTTTCATAAAAGCAGGCTGGAGTTCAATGATCCATTACCATACAATGGCTTGGGTTGGAGGGGACCTTAAAGATCCAATCCCCCCTGCCCTTCCACCAGACCAGTTTTCTCAGAGCCCCATCCAACCTGGCCTTGGACACTTCCAGGGATGGAGCACCCACAGCTTCTCTGGGCAGCTGTGTCTCATCACCCTCACAGTAAAGAAATTTTCCCTGATATTCAATCTAAACCTACTTTGTTTCAGCTTGAGGCCCTTCCCTCTTGTCCTGTACTCCCTGCTCTTGTAAAAAGTTCCTCTCCAGCTCCCTTGTGGGCTCCCTTCAGGTACTGGAAGGCTGCAATTAGGTCACCACAAAGCCTTCTCTTCTCCAGCACTTTGTTCTGCAGATAAAACCACACTTGCTTGTGCAAACCTGCCATGGATGTGAGCCTTGCTTCACCTGCTTTCCCCCCATGATCCGAGTGAAAAGGGCAAAATAACTCCACGGGTTGGTCTCTTGAACTCTCTGCCCACGCTTGGGATCTGAAGGGGGAAAGGGGGAAAAGAAGGAAGGATTCAGTCTGGATTCGAGTTTTACTTCTTTATTGGTAACACAGCATTAGAAGGCATGGCCTGGTGCAAAATTCAGCCTCTCTGCCATGTCAGGAAACCCATCCTGTAATTCCCAATAAAAACTGCCCAGGCTGAGGCTAAACTGGGCTAGGAAAAAGGTAATGTACTTTATTTTGCAGAAGTTCTCCAAATGAGCATATTTTGGTGCAATTGTATCGTATATATTAAATTTTGCCTCCTTGAACAAACACCTGTGCAGATATTCTCT
The DNA here is from genome assembly GCA_013397915.1 of Daphoenositta chrysoptera. NCBI lineage: Eukaryota > Metazoa > Chordata > Aves > Passeriformes > Daphoenositta > Daphoenositta chrysoptera. The sequence goes on along the minus strand of VZRO01005638.1, from coordinate 288,412 downwards.
TTCAAGCAAGTTTTGGAATTATTTCAGAATTAATCACTGTTCCATTATCAATTTCAGAAATCTCTTTACACCCAGGATTTGTACTGAAAATGCTTTTGACAAACAGAGACAAAATGCACAGTATAGAGACCCTGATGACCAACAACAGTGGCTGGATTTCTCCAGAACATCTATAACTATGCCAAATTCAATTGTTTTTAACTCACTGTTATTATCATCTACCATGGCTGAGAAAAGCTGATAATATTTATGTGTTTCTAAAGGAGAATATTTATAGAAACAATTATTTGCAGTGATAACTGCTCATTTGGTTCTATTTTAAGACAGACAGAAGCAAAGCAACCAGTTCTGCCCAGCAGCAAATTGTAAAAGAGGAGTTCTTTGTTGTGAACTTCCCAAACCCTACAGTGGCCACAATTTTATTTTTTTTCCTTAAAGATGAAAACTTCAATGAAAGCTCATTAAAAAACCATCTCTATCAGATTTTACCACAAATTCTGTTAAACTCTCCATTGGGAAAAATACAGCATCCAGAATTGTGGACCATTTTGTTGTTTTGGCAGAGGTGGGTGCATTCCAAGGATGGAGGATCAATACTTGTACAAATTGTCTGGGAAATGTGGAATTCTCCAACCTACCAAATGCACCAACATCTACAAAAAAGGGTTTTTCTGTCACCTCAGGATTAGCACGGCTGATGCAAGTGATTACAGTGTCACAATAATGCTGACAAAATGCTACTTACACCAACTTTTAAATAAAAAAGCCTTTATATAGAAACAAGCCATTTCATTTATCTGTTTTTTTCTATTCTTTCCTAATTGTCACTCCACATACCTTTTTCCCCTTGTGCAAAGACACAAGGACAGGGGAAAGAGGAAACACAGGCAATTTTTTTTTTAATTGATTTAGGTTTTACTAGAAACAATTTGTTACTGGGCAAATGGGAATAAATAAATAAATGAAAAAATCAGATTCACAAAATTTTTTTTCCTTTCAGCATTGAATAACTCTATCCTCCTATGCTAGATTAGTAAAGTGATCAGTTAATATTTTTATTAATATTATACCAAACTTCTATTATCTGTGTTTTGGCAAACTCTAAAATTTCCTGTGCTTTGCAATTTTTAATCCCAAGAGATTCCTGATTGCTTTACAGGCTGCTGGTTTCCATTCCTGTTTTCTGTAAGTTCATAAATCTTCACGAAGGAAGCAGGAACAATTGCTATCATTAATTGTTCCAAATAATGAATATCTGGATTTTAAGATGTAAGACAACGGAAGGGAGGACCTGCTGAGTTCTGTTTGTACCCCATGGGTAACATTTTAAACCATGACCTCCCTGCAAATCTGAAAGTATCTCATTTTATTTATTTAATCATAAATCAAGTTTAACATTGTTTGTTCTGAATCATCAAGGAATCAGACAAAAGTTCCATAAGAATTACTCATGGAAAGAAAACTTTCATACAGATAACTCAGAGGGTGAAACCAGTGATGCTTCTTGATTTCAGCACCCTCCCAAGCTGTCGCTGCCTTGGAGCAGAACCAGCAGGACCCAGAACTGTTCAAATGGATGTGAAATTTCCCTCCTACCTCTCTGAAGAGCAGCTGGGACAGCACAAAGCTCTGTGACACAGACCAGCCCCAGCAGCAGCAGCTGCAGCTCCCGGGGTGTGGACGCTGAGAAAGCTTCAGCAGAGAATTTCTTCAGCTCTCTGCAGCATTTTCTGAGCGTTCTGTCTTTCCCATGCAAGTAACTCAAAACAATGTTACCGTTCTGTAAACTTCTTGCAGCTGTGCCTTTGTTATCATTCTTTTAGGGAAATGTTTTGAAATAGGTGTTAAGTTAGAATTAACCAATGAACTTGGTAGGTGGCTAACCAGAGGTCCAATAGCCTCCTGACCTTCTTGTGAGCTTCAAGCCAACTAAAGGATATAAACTGTTCTGTAAATTAATAATATATACACATCGCTTCATTCTTCCTGAACTCTGGGCTCTGTGTCTTCATTCCTGGGCCGGCAGCAGCCACATCGGGGGGAAAGGCACATCCCGGGGCTGAGTGAACACAGGGAGGGTTTGTGACACAGAGAGGGAAATCCAGACCCAAACCCTGCGGGGGAACAGCAGCTCCTTGGAGGAGAAGTTGCTCATTAATCCAGCCACAAAGCACTTACCTCCACTAAGTTTTCCAAATTTAACAGAGCATGATTCTTCTAGGCACCATCACTGAAGGCTTTGCTGTAAAACACTAACTGAAATCCTCTCTGAGGATTTTTTCTGAGGCAAAATGGCAAAATGAAGTTACCATTGCATGCTTTGCTGGCAGCACTTTCCCAGGCAGATCTGCACATGGAAGTAGAACTCACATGAAGAGAATATCAGTTGCTATTTTCCCCAACAGTTTCTACAGCTTTTGAGGAGGCAACACGTTATATTTCCTGCACACTTTATATTCAGCCAGTTTTACAGACCTGAGAAGCACACCACGAGTTTATAATGTTGCTGGCAGCATGCTCAGTGTTTTATTGTTTGGCCAGGGGTTTCACAATAACAATCCCCCCCAGTCCACCATCAGGGGCCATCCCAACAATCATTTATGTGTTTTTTCAATTCTAGTTTTTCATTCTTTCTTCTGCCAGCCAAAGGATAACAAACCCCAGCTTTTATTCTGAATATGCAATTTTATAACAACTGAATATAAACCCTGTCCTTGAAACTTTGAGTTGCAGTTGGGTTTTTTTCTGTTATAAATACAGAATTTATTTAGAGTGCAGTTTCCCTACTAGTCCTGGGGAAATCTCCATTTCTGCAACTTCTGAAATCCGTATCACCAACAGTATTCCAGCTCTAATCAAAAACTTTTGAAAGCTGCTTGCCTTCAGGGATTCATTTGTATTTTGCAGGGACAAAACAAACCCTCCAGACCCCCAAGCCAGTTCCATGTACAGCAGAGCTCTCTGCTCATCCACCACAAAGGATGGTATAAAAACAGGGATAAACACTCTCCGTGGTTATGAGTGATGCTGCACAAGCCACTGATGAGAAATAGAAACATCCTGCCCATTTGGCAAATGGAGAAACAACCAGCACATTCCAATTTCTCACAGAGAGACAACAATCCCTGTGCAGCATCAAAGAGGTCAGACAGAAAAAGCACAGAGGGGCACGTTCTGTACAAGCTGCTCCTTACCTGGGGTGGCAGAACAGAAGCAGAGGCTTTCTTGTCCTATTACTCCATGTTCTCCTCTTCTGCTATTTATTTATAGTTCTCCTGAAGCTGCTCCCTTTATCCTCTGTGCAGACAGAGGCACCCCTTCCTTAAGGAGCTGCTGTGGCTCCTGAAACTGGCAGCTTTGGCAGGCAGCACTGCCAGCACCATTCCTGACCAGCACCATTCCTGACCAGCATCATTCCTGGGCAGCATCACCCTCACCACAGGCAAAGGTCAAATCTCACCACTTGATCTCCATCCAGGCCTTTGCTCTGAATCTCAGTGCAGAGCTGGCTCTGTATCCCAAACCTTTGTAGTAAGAAAAACAAAGCCATTAAATCACTGACTGTCCCAAACAGCCTGAGCCAGGTTTCGGCAGGTAGAGCCAGTTCCTGCTGGACCCAAAATATTGGCACTAATCGATGCTAGTCAGCCTGGGCTGTCCCTTCGTGTGCTGTGCACTTGGAGAATAAAATGCTTGTAAATCAAAGTGTGCTCTGTGCTGTAGAAATGCACAGCTGCTCCTTGCTATGATTCATGCACTTTCTTAGACCAGCAGAGATCACTGATAAATACACCTGACTTGCAAAAGACAAACTACATGATTTCAGCTCAATATTCCCACATGAATCCTAGTTAAACTGGTCTTCTAGTTTAGGATTATAGCTAGGTTTGGGTAAAAATTACAAAAAAGACCTGTAAACTACAATTCTGTGGTAACAATGCTCACCATGTGACAAGCTCAAGTTCCAAGCTCCTGTCTAGTTCTGCTTAATAAACCTGCCTCAGCTCAGTATTCTGAAGTGTTTAGGTGTCACCTATCCCACTCCAGGCATGATGAAATCCCTTTTCTTTGGGTGGGAAGATCCCCAAAGGGGCAGAGTACCTTTACAGACTTTTAGCAGCACAGCAGAAGTTAAAAGTCACCCGGTGACCCTGGAGGTCAAGGAGGAAAGTTGCTACCACCCCTGCACAGCTTAGGTCTGCTCCACATCCTCCCAAGTGTCACTCAGCCTCATGGATCAGATTCCCTTGGGTGCAGGGGACTTTCTGAGACTTTGAACACTTCCTCTCTCGCTCCCTCTTTGTTCCCGTCACAGCCCGCCCCAAAACTGAAAGGTCTGAGGGTTCTTGCCTCAGAGAGACACTGAGTTATGTTTTACTGCCTCCAATTAACTCAAGCAAGCACTCAGAGGGAGCAGTAAAACAGAAAGGTTGGCTTTTGATAATGTTTTCACTTCAACCCTCTGCTCCCTCCTAAATTCTTCATCTGGCACGTCAGGGCACAGAACAAAGTGCACAATGGCAAGAATGTTCAAAGGAGCACTTGGGGCAGTAAGAACCCACAGAAACCCCCCAAGACGCCGTTTCCCAGAACACTTGGACTTTAATTCAGGATTTTGGATATTCATCAAGATCTATTTGAGTCTCCTGTGCAAAAAAGGAGTGCAATTTTAATGGAAAATGCACAGAGCTCTTTTTCATCCCTCAGTGTGCAATAGCTGATGTACGAGCCAAAAGTAACTGGTGACCAAGAACTGGAAGAAACAGCACCTGCTGGTCTATTCCCACTTGTCACTGCAGCTCCATTTCTCCATTTACAATACATGACAATTACAGATACAAGCCCAGTTACTTACACCTGTGATGAGCCATTTTCCTGCTATAGCTCAGTCTTCTCCCAGACAGAGATTTCACTTTCAAAGCAAACAAGACCAGAACCAAACAAGGTGGACAATGTCAACAAATGCAGAAATACCTCAGGCTATGAAGAGCACAATGCATTGAAAGATCAGCCAAAGCTTCCCTTGGATGGAGTCCAGCCTTACATCCACCACAGAACTGATTAATTGGGAAAGGACAAACGAAGGAAGAGAGAGGGAACAAAGCTGTGCTTAGCTGAAGTGTTTGACCTCACAATCTCAAAATGCTTTGTAAGGACAGATCAATACTAATGCTTTTCAGCTAAGATTTGGCATATGGTTTAAACAAATCAGCAAGAGTCAGAAGCAAGTTGGTCACTTAGCTCCTAAATGTATTCTCCTAGGGAATGTTCTGTGAAATGCACAGTCTTAATAGCACAGCAGCAGCTCCTCAGTGTAAATAAAAATAGAAAATAGATGAACACCAAAGCATTCATTGTGTGTAATTGCATTATTTTGTGCATATTAGCAATCACTGCAGGTATCCAGACTGTGTACTTAGCACTCTGTCACATCCAGAAGGATAAAAGCTGGAATGTGATGAGCCCAAGCCCACGGAACGTTGCACCTCAGAGGAGCTGTGAGGAGCACAAAAGGTGCGAGGTCCTGGCTCTCCTTGCTCACCCACTTAGCAGGAAAAGGTTTTCCACCCAGAGGGAGGTCAGGCATTGGACCTGGCTCCCCAGGGAAGAGGTCACAGCACCAAGCCTGCCAGAGCTCGAGATGTGAAGCACTGGAGAAAGAGGCCCTCCATTGCTGGCAGCTGTCCTGCACTGCTTTGTGCAGAGTCTGTCTGTCCATCCATCCCTCCATCTCTCCCCTGTCAGTCCTGTGTGCACGAAGAGGAGCCCTAAGGAAGCCTCACTCAAGTATCTGCTGCAGGAGAAGCACCCCAATTACCCAGCACATTTTAGTGCCACAGCACACTCTGACAAGGACAGATGAAATGGTGCTGCTGCGATCTGGCACCAGCAAACATTCCTCAAACAGTTTTGGAGATCAGGAGACTGAATTGGTTTTCACAAGAATGTGATTTTTTTACATCAAATCCACTGCACATCTCGTATGAAATTGAAGCCTACCAGACACACGGCCCAAATTAAATTCAATACATCACCAGACTTTTGGAGAGCACGGTGAATACATGTCAGTGCCTGCTTTTATGGGTAAAGTTTTACAGTATTACAGTGCTTACAGAGTATGCTCAAAATACATAAATACACCATCTCAGGCAGGCAGTGGTGAGATGAATCCTTGCAGATTTTTTCAGAACCATATTTAAGATAAAAACATATTACATCAGCCTGGCTATGCTGTCAGTTGTGTCTGCACTTCACATCACATCAAGAACAGGACATGAAAGGAGAGAACTCCAAGTATCACTGCAGAGCCTGTTTCACAGAGGGTACCTCTGCCTTGCCAGGAGATGGAGCTGAGTCCAAAGAGTAGGAGGAGATGAATGACCTGTCAAACGAGCTTAAAAGTGCAGGAGAAGGAAGTCCAGGAGTAATCGATGTATTTGCTCTTGATCAGCCAAGCCAGACCAGCTTCCCCTGTCCCAGGAAACTGGCCCAGGGTCTGTTTGCTCTCTTCCAGGCTCGGTCTCCATGGCTAAATAATTTATTTTCAGGACCCACAATCAAATGCAATCAAGAACAGGCTCACAGCCCTCAGCCGCTGGAAGATCAAGCCTGAAATGAGGAGAGAACCGTGAAGAAGTAGCATGCTCCTAAAGCTATTTATGTTGTGCCAAAACTGTAGAAAGCTGGATTTAAAAGTCCTTGGGGGTACTTCCAGGCTGAAATCTGGAGAGTGGGTTTGGGTTTGTAAAAGAGTGCAAGATACGCAGCTCCCACTTTTAAACATGGAAAGGGAGACACAAAACAAGAGAGACAGAGAGGGGAGCTACAACAAAGTTAAAATCAGGAGAGAACTCCAAGCTCCTGACAAATACTAGAAAATACTAGCAGGGCAATGTGAGAGGGGGGGAGCACAAGCAAAGCCAGCCCAAGGAGAAAGCCGCTCAGAGAGATGGGGAAAGCCAGGCCGGAGAGGATTACTGACCAATGATGGGATATTTCCTTCATTTTCAATTAAAATACAGCCAACAGCAGACCCCCTGCACTGACGTTTCTCCTTCCAGCTGCCCCACACGGATACACCCGCAGGAGGTGGCTCCGGAGCCAAGGCAGGAGTTGTTCTGTGCCAGCTCCGCCATCAGATGGCAGAACAGCACCAGTCCTGCGGGGAGGTGGGTGAGCAGCACCCCATGATTTGGTGAATAAACAGCCAGCCGTACCAGCAGCTGCAGAAACCAAAACAAATCGTTTTCCCTCTGCACTGCAAGACAAAACTCATTCAAATACAGTGAGGTGTTCAAAGCCCTATCAAAACGTTTTGTTCACAATCCTTTTAAGGCTCTGTAGAAATTAATTTTAAGCTGTTTTCACGATTGCAGAGAAAGCTGAAGGAAAACAGACGAATCTGCAAAGTTCTCTAACCATAGTGAGGAACCACATGATGAACAAGTGACACACAGTCAGCACAGATCTTGCTGCAGGATTTTTGTCTGGCTTTGCCTGTTTTGTGTTCATTCTCAATGTCCAGGGTACAAGGGGCAGGACTTTGCAAACCCTTTCTGCCCCACAGCAAACCTGAGTAGGATTCACCCTCGTACAAGTAGATGCACTGACACAAAGTCACCTGGGTTTAATCTGTAGATGGCTTAGAATTCTCCAGCTGGACTCATATTCCTATTTTTTTCACTTTCATAACCAGACCCCTGCTCACGAGCAGCTTCTACCCCTGCAACCACCTGCAGTATCTGCTGCCACAGGAGACTCAGGGCTCAGGTATTGCCAGCAGTGAAACTCTGGTTCTTTCCTTTAGGGAACAGACACTGTGCTACAGAAAATACCACAGCAGGATGAGAGAGGGGAAGTAAAAAACTTCTGTCTTGAAACCAAGGGGATTCCCTGTCTCTGCAACGGTTGATGTAGCAATGAATAATGAGGAGGAAATGAGAACTCTGCCTCAAAAATATTCAGCACTTTGAATGTGCAAACACAAGTGAAGCCTTTGAAAAAAAATAATTGGGACAGGAAGAGGCAAAAAGAGTGAAAGCAAAAAAGCTAAATAGTGGAGCTACTAAAAAACCTAACAAACCCTTTGTTGTTTGTAAGTAATATGATCATGCAAGCTGTGAAGCAGAGACGTGGATGTTCAGCCACCCCACCCCACGTCTGCTTTGGAAGGGATAAATTTCAACTCTCTCAGCAATATTTGGCAAAGTTGACAGAGCTTAAGGGTTTAGGTTACTCCTGTCAGGCCTGCAGTGACAGGGCAGAGCCAGCTCCCAGCAGCACATTGCAGCAAAAAGATCACAGAAGAGCCTTAAAAGCTTAAGAAAATGGATTTAAAGGAGTTCCAGGGCCGATGCAAAACTGCAGTGGGTGGAAAGCTGAACTGTGGCACTGCTGGATTCTCTTGAGCAATTCAGCCAAGAGCTGGAGGCCTCCAACAACGTCAGAGAGCACCACAGAAACCACTCCGTGCTCAAAGGCAGGAAGGCTTTTGCCTTTCGTCAGCAGATGTGAGAGAGCCACACCACCAGCAGCAGCTGAAACTATTGAATTCTTTGCAAAAAGACTGCAATAGAGCCCTCCTAAGCCAGGCAGGCAAGTTTTAATGCCAGCCTTTCCTGAAGATATTAATTTCTGCCATAGTGGCACAAGGAGATGGGTCACCACATTTATTCCTGGCTCAAAGACACGTGAATTCAACCAGGGCAGACACAGTGTTAATTTAAACTGGACAAGCCTTGCTCTCAAGCTGATGTAAACAGGAGATGGAACTAAACCAGCTACAAATCCTGTGCATGCTTAAGACTCCATGGCCGTGGGGGTTGCCCACAGAGTTGTGAGCAGCACTGTGCTGACTGTGCAAGAGCTTTGGCCAGTTCTGAAAAAATAAAAAAGCCAAAAAAGCAGGCACACAACAAAGTAGACAGCAAATACTAAGTCCCTACAGAAAAAACAGCTGAAACACACTGAATAGCAGCGTTTCTTTCACAACTTTGTGCACGATGCAACCCTTTTCATGTAGGAAAGTGCCACGTCAAGCCCTCGGAACGCTGCAGTTCACAAATACTGCAGAATGCTGTCGTTTTGTGCCACTCTGTGCTGGCTGATATTGAATTAGCACACACCACTTTCTGCACTGTTCCTTGCTCTAATGTGCTATCTGTGGGGTTCCATCAGTAATTCATGTCTGAGGAACTCTCTACCTTCTCTAGAGCAAGGGTCAGGGGTAAACTTTAGTTTTTGGTATCTTTTCATGCAAACAAAAAAAAAGCCTCAGCACAGGAAACTTGAGTTCATACATTTGTGTATGGGCAGATGGATGAGAGGAATCGGGGTAGGATAAAAAATAACACAGCAAACTTCAGTGACGCACACCTTTATCTCCAGAGTAACCTACCAGAGAAAAAAAGGAAAAAAAATACACTAAATCCCCAGGCAAACAAAACCAAAACAAAATACCACACCCCAATATTTCTCCCTGCAATGTTAGAGATCCTCTGTGGGCTTAGTAGAGTCTTTGGCAACCTGAACTGTTCCCAGGCAGCAAGAAAGCAAAGCAAAAGGTTCCTGCAGCTTCAGACCCTCCTCAGCCTGCAGGAAGGATGCTGGATTTAGGACCATGAGGAGTTAATAATTCAAGCAGTCCCCAATACTGTCATTGTTACTGGCAGGAAAGAACCACGCAAGAAAGGAGTGGTTGCTCATTAGGTGTGCTCAGTGTGAGTCACTTTTCAAACAGCAGATTGGAGGTGAAGGCTGAGTGCCCCCAAGCCCGTCCCATGGGCCAGGAGTCACCACTGAGCACAAGAAGCTTCTGGTTACAGCCTGATTTTCTGGGCTTTCACAGCCTTTGTCACTTGTGAGCTGTGTCCAGCCAAGGTTCTCCTGAGCAGATTAAGTTAAAAATAAAGTTGATACACACAAAGGAACAGTCCGGACTTCATTAAAGTGGAAAAACCTTGACAAAAGAATTTGGGTGCACTTTGGCTTAAAACATCTTAAACTTGAAATTTTTTTTTTTAGTTATATTCATTAATTCCTCACTCTGAAATCCCCAGTACAAGATTCTATTATTAAGTGATACAATTGAATAAACAAAACTAGAATTTCATAACAATTAGTGTTGCATGAGTGGCCACTGCAAAGGTTAGAACAGCAGAATGGCTAAAATAATTAAAAACAAGAAAAACAAAAAACCCCAAATAAATTCAGAACCTCTGAGATGCCACTCAATCTGTTGCATATTTTACACACATTTTTGTGAGAGTGGACACTCAAAAACTTCAGTCTGTACAACTCCAGCTGAGGAGCTATAGAGGAATTATAGAGAAGTTATGAGAAGTCCAGCTGAGGCTTAATGATCTTGACTTCTTGGCCAAGCGAGTGAAACCAGAGAAAGCTCCATTTTGCCATAATTTGATTGTTATTGGCATCCAAACATCCCAGCAAGCACTGCAGACTTCACTCGTGCAAAGTTCTCTCCTACAGAGAGCTTACGATTCTTGAAGCAAAAAGTGCTGCTTTTAGAATTAAAGTTTAAATTAAATCATCTGCTGCTGTGTAGTATAATTGGCCAACCTCAAACGGCATCTGAGCTGGGGTGTTTGCCTGTTTAGACATTTTCTTTCCTTTCAGGAAACTTCTTTAATCAGAACACTCCTCTTACCCTACAAACTGGGAAGTGCAACAGCGCACAAGAACGACAGAAGGGTTTGGATCGGGAGGCACCTTAGGGATGATCCAGTTCCAGCGCCCTGCCATGGGCAGGGACACCTCCCACTGCACCAGTTTGCTCCAAGGCCCGTCCAGCCCAGCCTTGAATCGTTGTCAGGAGCTGGTTTTGCCATTCCCGGTGTCCTTGACGCAACATCTCTTTGCACGGGAGACTCACCGCGCTCCTTCCCCTCGCGCTCCCGCCTGTGGGAGCAGCCGCAGCAGGATCAGGCCTGGCCTGTTTGCCAAGTCCCACCCGGCCAGGCTTCAGGCTGCAGAGCTTGCCATGGAGCCCCTGAGAGGCTCCACGGGGCTCTGGGAGGTGCTGCAGGAATGGAGCACCTTGGGGCTGCCTCCAGGAGTTCCTGGATTCCCCCTCATCAGAGCTGGGGCAGCAGTAATGGCACGAAGCCCTGCCGTGGCACAGGAGGGGTAAAAGGTGTGGGACAGGGGATCAGAGCTCTGCCAGGGCACCCAGGCGCCGTGACAGACACAGGAGAGGCAGGCAAGGGCAGGAGAGCAGCCCCTGCTCGTGTCTGGTGGCCCGGTGCAGTTTTTGGGAGCAGAGCACGCAGCAATCACCACCAGCAGCACTCTCTGTTCACCGCTGCTTGCCCAAAGCTCTGCGTGCAACTGCAGCCCATTGTAGCAGCCCCGTGGTAAAACCTCCTCTTTTGGCTCTTCCTCCCTGTTCAAAGGAGTTGTCACTCCAAAAAACACCAAAGCAACAGCATCTGCAATATTGTTGTTAACAGGGTAGCAGCACTTTCTCTCGACCACTGCTTAGCTCTGCATTCAAGCTGGTTTTAAGAATTAACTCTAGAACACAGCTCCTACAGAGCTGTAGCAAATGTAAAATTACATTTTTTTATCCTCTCAAAAGTGCAGTTAGAAGGTCCCAGGTTGTTTTCATTAACTGGCAGGAGGAAGTGTCTTTCCTGCAATACAACTGGACCTACCCCTCTACCTTCACCTCTCCATTTATTGCTACCTGCTCAAGCATGTGCAAAAAGCACTTTTAAGCTCTGATACTGTCCCTCAGCAAGTTCATTTACCACTTGTCAAGCTTTCAGCCCTACCAGTAAACAAACTACAGCCCACACCTCTTAATGCAGCCACAAAAATAGCTCTTATGGCACATTTTTCAATTTTTCACACTCTTTAATAATCCTTTCTATTCACAACTCAGTTGTCCTGGAGCAGAACTTACTGACAACACATGCAGTGGCTCTCTGTGCAGTAACTAAGCAAACCCAGAGCCATAAGGCTCCAAACTGCATTCAATACACCCTTACAGGTGAAATGGAGATGATAAACCTTCCAGCTCCTTGGAGCAGTGGAAATCCTCTTGTCCACCTTGCACTGCAAGCATTTGAGCTTTTGCTACCAAGATGGACATTGGAAAGCCACTCATACATTTCTGTAAATATATATGTGTGTATACACAAAAATGCCTGCAGAACTTACACCCAAAAAAGAGAAAATTTTGTAATTCAGAGGGGATGGCTTTTATTTGGAAGCTGGCACTAGCATTTTAATCTGCTGTTTATTAATGAGATAGAAAATGTTTAATTTAAATACAATTTGGCCTGGCTAACTAGCACAATATACTGTTAAGCTTCAATTAATTTGAGAAGTATTGCCTGTATAGATTATTTACTCAAGTACTTTTAAAGCACAACCTTGGTACCAGGCACCACTCACAAACAGTCCCCTGAGGCAAGACTCTGCTTAAGAAGTTAATTACCAGGTAAGAGTGATCTGGGCTCTGTTTCTCAGCTCCCAACAAACAACTAATCTGCAGTCATTCCTCTCCAAAGAAAAAGAAGTGAAAGAACAGCAGTGTCAGAAATTCTGCTCTGATATTGTTACAGTTTGAGTACGTATCAAGGGTAGTTGCATGTCACTTCTTGAGAATACCAAACACTGCTTTTCTAGTAGGCTTAATAACACACACAGCTCAGAATGTTAGTGCAGTTAAATCCAAGTAGAATCACATCATTTGTATTCCAATTATTTTAGCCCAAAGACAGCCCAGACAGTGGCCAAGAGTCTGTTGTTCAAAACCTGCAATACAATCAAATTTCACTTACAGCCTTTGTATTTTTATCTTCCCTCAGATAGTTCATTTTGGCAGAACAGAATTAAACAGACTGAGACATCACCCTGCAGCAATTTTACAGTAAACTAAACCCAATTCCTGCAGGAGCAAAAATCAGTGTTTGCAATAATTTAGTAAGGGTGTTTACCTCCCAAACACAATCTCTAAGGCAGTTACAATTCCCACCCTAAAGGAAAGGACAACAGCAGAAGAGCACTTTAAGAGCACTGATTCATCATCTACCTTTCTTTTTAACTTTCAATTTCCACTCTTCTTTCAGCCAGGTGTATATACTACCACAAGGTCTGTAAGTTTTATTTCATCCAGTTGTATAAAATCAGACACTCTTTTACCACTTTCCCATTCCTTTTAAGCACGAGTATTTCTTGCTATCAAAAGGCAGCAGGGCAGAAGGCTTTAGACAAGTCTCAAGCAGTAATGTCTGCAATTAGGCTGAAATATTTCCCCTATCTCTCACCTGCAGTGTCCTTCTCCCTCTGTGACTGACTTCTGAAGGGATCCTGTGGAACTGCTGCTGCTCAAGGGAACAAGCAGCAGTTTCTAGAAGGGTGAACGGAGAAGATGCAGCAGCAATCAGCTCTCAAAACCCTGCAGATGGAACAGGAGACACCCTGGGCAGGGAGACTGACAGCAGGGACCCTCAGGTTAAAGTGGTGCCAGCCCATTCTTTCAGCATCACTTGAGGCTCAGCTGAGCTCCTGCTGCTCTAAAGCCCCAGGCAGTCACTGTGCAACACCTGTGTCTTTTTGAAGCACCACATGCTAATAATTACCTGCTCTAAACTCTCCCACCTGGGTTTCTAAAAATAACAAGGTGATCTTAACATAGGAGCCAGCCAATGTGTCATAGGTGGGAAGAGGAATTAAGGGAAAGATGACCTGTACGAAGATTTCATGCTTAAGAGATTATAATCATCCCTCATGATGCAAGTCATCATCTTCACTTGTCATGTTTTAATAGCTTTATGACAGCAAATGCAAAAAACATTTCAGTGTGGTGACAACAAGCTCTCAGGATTATGAAGGGTGTGAGTGTGCAGGTGACACTGGCTTTCCACTTAGGGTGTTTTTTCTGGATCTGAAGTGCCTGAGGAGATGGCTCTTTCAGGGAAGTTATCTTACCATGCCACCACCACACCCGGCTCAACCCTAAAAGATGCCTGGCATAAAAAGGTTCATTGCCAAACCTGCATGCCAAGCACCTGGAAAGCTCCCACAAGTGAAAGGAGCATTATTTTCCAAATTCTTCATTCAGCTTCTGTGACAGCAACACTGATCACTGCTGGCTCCCAGGATAATAACATTTCAACAAGACAGGAAGCAAAAACCCCAAGTTTCCACTAGAATGACTGAAGTGACAAGACTGCATGAGTCTAAAACAAAACAAAAAAAAAGAAGTGCCAAGAAGAACTGGTAGATGTTTTTGCACTTAGTTAAAAAAGTTCATTTCTAATTAGAAGCAAAGTTATTTGATAGGAATTAGGCCAACCTTTAAAGAGAAAAGCAGTGCTTCTATATTCTGTGCCTCTGAGTTTTCAGAGCATTTTTCTTTTTACCAAGTCATATTAAAAATATTTTAGCTCATTAATTCAGACATAACTAGTATTTTCTACCAATAGTTTAACTGGTATCAATACTTTCCCTGCAGTAATAGCAGAGACAGATAAACAGGGAGATCATTTGAAACATTTGAAAACATGGAACTGTTCTCTGTCTCTCTAACCAGAGGACTGCTATAAAAACAGTCTTCACAGAACACTATAGAAGTCCCTAAAATATTTTCAGCCACCTAATGTCCCATAGAATTTCAAGTCACATTTCATGCTCTGAACTCCTATAGAGGTGCTGAGCACCCACTGGCTCTGAAATGCAGAAACCAGCAAAGCAGCAGCTAATCTATCCAGAAGGTGACTTACTGGGCTAAGTGCAGCACATTCCTATTAAAAATGGATAGACTTGGTTTTAAATTAGAGTCACAAAGAGTGGAAGTTACCTTGCATGTTTTTCTTTCCAAATCAAATATTTATCAGAGGAAAACCACAGGTGTCACTGACAAGGAGAGATTAGCTGTGACTTAAAACCACGCACCTGGATTGAAAAGTGGTGAGACATGCTCTGCTTACTGAGTAACCTTAAAAGTGCGTGTGTTAGCCCAGGCAAATTAGAAACCTTTCATGTGTTTCCAAGAATTAGAATTTAATAGTATGATAACTCCAAAGTGGCATTTTCCCTACAGTGCCTGGCATGAATGAAGTGTTTCCAACCAAGGGCATCCAATCTTTCTGTCTCAAGTCAGCTGAGGGGTGGCAAGAGCAGAGGCCCCAGTGGCAGCATCTGGGGTGAGGATGGAAAACAAAGGAGCCAACAGTTTTGAAGAGTTGGTTTGCTCAGTGCAATCTAACTCTGCATAAAATACTTCAATACCAGAACTTACTGAAGCATATTTAAATCCAGAGCTCAGGTCTTCCTTTTTAAAAAGCCTCTGCAAGGGGACATGGAACTCAAGACCTAAACATGGAAGCTGCTTACTGGATTGTCACTGTTGCAAAGTGGCCCAGAGGTAAAAGGTGACTATTTTGAGTCCTACACTAGATCTGGCCTGAAGCTGACTTGAATCCTTCCCCCAGTTACTAGACACAAGAGTCTGAACCTATGTGCTCTGTGCATCATGCAACAAATAGCAGGTTTCTGACCTAAATTGGGAGAGCCCTTAAGAAACAGGAAAGGTAAGATGGGTTTGAAATATACTGGCAAACAAAACCCACCCAGTCTCTCTCAAAGTAAAGGTGACTTCAGTTTGAGAATACATGAGAACAAATATTTGCCACATTCAGCCTGCTTCTCCCTTAATTTAACCATTTCCTTTTGTTTCCACAGGTCTCTCTCTCTCCCACCCCACAACGTGACTGCTTTTGCAAAGCCTCTTCTTATTTTAAGCATTTGCCTTATGATTCTGAATCATACTGAGAAAGCTGTATACCAGAGGAAGTCAAGTCTCCTAGCTTTACATTCTTGAATTCCACCCAAGTAGGTGCCTAAAACAGCAAGCATAACTATTTGTGTCCCTGGACATCCAGTTCTGGGATAATTTCATCAGGAATGAAGGAAAGGATGAGCTACTGAGTTTCATAAAGACAAAAATATTCAGCTATATTATGCCATCTTGAGTGTGGATTAAGGCTGACATGATACATGAAAGTTAATAGTGTCTAAGTACTGAATAATTTTCACTAAAGTGGCAAATCAGATGTTTGTTGATGCAAAGAAGAATAGCACAGCTACTTTCTGCTGCTGGTGGACAGCACTGCTGCACAGAGGACACAGCAGAAACTCCTACCATATGGGGCAAGGGCAGTTTAAGGTTTCATGCTCATTCTACACCCCAGAACATTGTAACTAAGTGGTGGTTTTCATTTTTTAATTTCCAAGAATCTATGGCAACTTTATTTTATTTCCATTTGCTCATTAAGAAGCAAAAGAGGCCTTGCTTCTCTGCGTTAGGCCATGAATTTTCCAAAAGTGAGAGTAGCTACAGAATCACAATCCTCAAAGGTATAACAGTTCAACCAGAATGACATTAAAAGCTGATGGTAACAACCCCCAATACTTGAGGTTAATGCCTGTAACTGAATCAAGAATAAAAAAAGCCCCATTGATCCCACCTAGGGCCCATGGCTCTGAGCATTCCAGTGCATTAATGTGTTGGAACTTTTGCTTTCACCAATTAGTCACGGTTTCTCCCGCTTCCCATAGTAAGAATAAAAGCTGCTCAAAGCTGTCATTGTTCCATATTCCAGAAGAGACAGTTGCATAATTACTCATTACCTATCAGTGAGTGACAATGGTTGTGGAGCACGGAAAGCCAAAGCTCCTGTACTGAAGAAAAGCACTGAGATAACGTTAAGGAGAAAAGCATTTATAAATATCTCGCAAGTGGCAGCGGGGTTAAATTTAGTTTGAGATGGCAGAGCAGCAGCTCGGTTACGCAACCTTTACCTCGCAGAGCTCTGCAGGCAGAAGGAGGCCAGGGCTGGCTGAGGGGCTGAGCAATACTCCACGAGAGAGGAAGCAAACCTGCAACTGAAAGTGGTAAGTGAGACCTGTCAGCCTGTGCTTCTAAATTTATGATGGTACAGCACATCTTGAAAATAAGAGCTGGCAATTGGTATCAGCTCTGCTGGAACAATGTCACTGTTTGTAGAGATTTACTCAGACACACAGCGGGTGATGTCTCCAGGCTAGACAAAAACTGCACATGCTGCAGCAGCACAAAGAGATTGACAAACAAAAATACACTTAAACACACTTACATTTCCCCAGAGGAGCCGTTCTTTGGTGGCTTTTCGTCATTTCTGTTTTCAAGTCTGCTCAACAGGCTGGGAAATAGATACAAATATTATAGCAAGTTTTACTTCCCAGCTCAGTGCTGGGTGCTTCTCAGTCCAAGTTACCTGTACAAACCTGTTCTTTGCTTCTGAACAATGCAGGATTTAATACTGTACGATGAAGAAAGGGCCAAATGTTCAACAGCACAAGACACAGGGAACAGCATCTTAAAACTTTTTTGCTCCTTGCTTCCAAGTTTGAATTTGAGACTAACAAAAACCATTTCTGTTTGGTAGTTTTAGTCTTAAAGGAAAGGTTATGCTTAAAGCTGGCAGACCCCAAACCACCGCTTGCAGATCTTTAGGACTGTGTTCTTGATAACTGAATATTCCAAGAAATAAAGGTTAAAAAACAAAAAAAACCCAATGCATTTTGGTGATGCACCAAAGGCTACCTTTCCCTTATCCCTTTCCCTTACCTTAAGGCTACCTTTCCCTCCCTCACCACAAAATGCAGCTGCCATAAATAACTGTAGTTGTTTGAAATGTTAATCCTAAAGCTTCTGCAAAACCACAGTACCTTTTTTACACCATATGAAAAAGCAGATGGGTTTATACTATTTAAATAAATGTCAAACTAATAGTACAAATGAACAAGCAATGACAGCTATAGGAAAAGTGGCTGACACACAAAACATCACCATGACCAGGGATACCTCACCATGTGCTCTGGTATCACCCCAGGAAGGTTTGGATTGTGGGGGTTTGGTGGGTTTTCTGAGACTTATGTTTTGTTTTCTGAGTGTGAAATTTTTCTGGTTTGTTTTGGTTTTTTTTTTAATGCAGCACTAGTCATTAACTTGGTTTTCAGAGTTTCTCACAAAGGAAAAGAGCATGTTCATGTATATTAAGATGGCATTTAAATTATCCAGGTATTTTCCACAGATTAAACTAAACAACATAAAAAGATACAATGAACACCATAACAACACTTTCAAGGGATTTGTTTATTTTTGGTTTACAAACAAAGGCACCCAATATTTCTGTTTATGTCTTATAAAAGCTCACAGATTTAGCATTTGTTTCCAAACATCTGTTCCTACAGCAGAGAAAAATATTACAGGAAAATGTAATTTTTTTCCTGGTCCCCAATTTAAATACCAGTAACAGTTCAGTGATAATGTTGTTTCAGTCTGTTCCTCTTAACCAGCTGATACCCCTCCTGTAACTTGCTAGTCAAAACACTGAGTCTGCCTTCATGGACCAAAATTTAGCTCCAGTACATTTGTGACCAACATCCTTTATGTGCAATCACTGGTGTGAAGCACTGCAATGGGACAGGGCTCCCATATGGAAAAAAACCCAATAGTTGCAGGTAGAATTTCACAGACTGACAACAGGAAGTGACAAAACCAGTGGAATAAATGTGACACTGAATCTACTGTCAGTTCAACAGGATGACTGATGAATTGGTGTAAAATACTAATAGGGCACAGAACAACAGTCTCCAAATAAGGGAAAAAATGGGTTTCTAAATTGGCAAACGTTTCATGTAGAGGTTAAATATGCTTAGGCTTAAAGTAATCCCTCTCTTTGTTATTTATCCAAAAGACTAAATTTCTAAGCAGCGTTTTGGACCAGAAATAATCGGTTCATTGGCTTCATAGTTTATCTCAGTATTAACAAATCAACATTAGAAGTATCATGTTATAATGTTCATATATGAAGTTTATAGTTAGAAACAACAAAAATCCCTAAGTGAATTGTTTCACAGAATAACTTTCAAAATATGATTTATTTATCTTTTGCAAACTTCAGCCACGTGCCAACATGGGACAAGGGGTGTCACTGGACAGGAAGCCCCTCTGAGAAAAGTCTCTAATTCAGGAATGCTTAAGCATACTCTCAGGTCTAGTAAGATACTTGGGGAGGCAGCTAAAAATGTAATATACCTACTGTATCTGTTAGAGTGTAACATCTCCAAGCACAGAAGCCTTAATTGATTTCAGCCACAGTCAGAGGTCTCTCACACAAAGTGTGGTCCTAGACCATTTAGGCTTTTCATCACTAGCTTTATATATACACCAGTAATTTTAAAAAGGAATTACAGCTTAACTACTTACTACAGAATATTTAGCTTCAACAAGGAAGCCATTATCTTTTCAAAATGAGATATACACCTGCAGGAAAGGTGTTCTCTTTAAAGTAAGAGTTTTTAGAAGAATAGCAAAATAAGTTCTTTACAAATTTAATTCAATAGGACAAAAAACTACCAAGGGCAAGTATAATGCAGTTCTTGTGTAATTAAGTCATTATTTGCCTTTCCAGGCAGATTCAAGAACAAATTCATCAGTACAAACTGATTTGAATGAACAAACACTGGGCAAGGGTGCTGGTCAGTGCATCAATTAGAGGAACACTACAGTGTTCTCAAATCTGTGCAACCAAAATTTAAAGGGATCTTCATGTATTGCCTTGGATTAAAGAAACAAGGATTCAATCTTTTCTTACAACTTTCCATTTTTACAAATGTTTTCCCTACTGAAACAAAGTAACATGCAGAAAAAATCCCGGATTTCTTCAGGTTTAAACCTAATAATTTAAGTTAAAAGATAGATGGAAGAACTGTTAACATCTATTCATTTTGGAGCAAGGTGCATCTTACTTTGCTTGCCCAGTGAAATGAGGTTTTACAAGGGCAGGGATGGGAAAGTGTGCTTGTGCATTGGTGTTGCCCATGCATCAAATTAAACAGTTCAGAGATTTTTTAAAAATTATTAATTCTTGAAGTATTTGCTAGCATTGCTTACAACTTAAAAACAGGTATATCTCTTAGTGAAAGTCTATAGCTTGTCCAGCTACTATTACCAGCAATATAAATAGCGAATAAGCATAATAAATTCCTTTTCATTACATTTACCCTTTGAAGTCAGAGATGTAACAATCAAGTGCTGGCTCTGTGTTCTCAATTAAAAAAAAATAAATCATTAAAAAGAGGACAGTCAATGACTTTATTGGCTCCTCTCTGGGTTACACTTCCTTTTATCTGCTCAATGCTAGGATCAATTCTGCTTTCAGAGTAGCAAATTGTTCATGCCGACACAAATGCAAGTTGGACACAGCCAGGTTCAAGCACAGAACCAAATCACAAAGTGCACTCTGAAGACCAGATATACAAAAGGCCTTTCATTAAATAAGGAAGGTTGGTTCATTTTTTAATTTCTTTTTTTCTTTTAAAGCAAAGGAGGCACCATTGTTGCATCCCTACTTTGAGGGGAAGGGAAGAAGTGGCAAAACTTAAAGAGAAATTACGAAAGTCCTCTATCATTTTATTTCAGGAGATCCAGAGTCATTTATACACTTTTACAACTTCCAAAACCCTTTGTAATTTAGAAGAATTTCAAATAAATAGGTCTACAGCAACTAGTATCTACTATGTCAATATTTATCTTGCTCAATGTGGAGTAAAACTTAAAAGAAAAAAAAAATCATGTTAAGGCAGATTCCAATCAAACACGTTCCAAATTGCACAGTTATGTTGGTCAGTGGTCTAATATGTCTTCCCCAGGTCAAAGAGTCAAAGTTATCTAAATGCTTTTCTACCCCAATTCAGTGTGGCACTTGCCCTTTTTGTCTGCTCCGTTTCCAGGAAGATACACAGCTAACGTTACAAATACCGTTTATTTCGCACTTCGATTAAAAATGAAATTATGCTGTACGAGATGTGAGATGACTACATGTTACAGGGTTTGTGCAGTTAGACCACCATATGCATAGATGTCCTAATGCTAAATTCTCTTTCTCAGTATCTCATTGTGCTGGAGGCTCTGAAGTAGGAGAGGAACTTGTAACACAGACTAACCACAAAGTACCAGATGTTTCTTGCCATTTGTGACCTTGCAATAAAGATACGCCAGATCAGGATCACCAGAATCGTGTTGAAGCCGTAGCGAATGTTCCTTAACCTGGGGAGAAACAAAAGGAATCATTAAGAGCCAATATACAAAGATTGAGGAAAAAAGAACACTCTAAAAAGTAACTTCTGGTGTAGAATTTAATTTCTTTATCTATTCATTTTTAAGATACATTATCATTGGTATTAAGTGAATGACAAACGTAAGTGAAGATCAAACAGAGAAGGCTTTTCACTGCTGAAAAGCAGAAGGAAAACCAAGGAGCAGAGTCAGTCCTGTTGCTCACACGTACTTCTGCTTTAGAGCTGCTTGCTGGAAACCTCCTGAAGCCAACACCACAATAGTAATTTACCTATAGAAGGCTGCCAACCTCACCAAAAAATATTTAACACTATGAACTTCTCTCCTCCCCCATGTATTTAAAACTTCATAAATACGTAGAAGTAGCTCCAACTGCCATTAATGACAATAACAAGGAAAAGAAAAACCAAACCACCTCACCCTCATAATCAAAACTCATCAGATTTTCCAGACATTTCCAGCCAAGGAGCTCAGCCTCTTCACTGCAATTTTGAACTCCTTCCTTCTCAGGGAACTATATTTAAAGTGTAGGATAAACTAAGTGACCTTTTAGAGCAACTGTGATTTTTAGCAATCTCCTTGCATGTAGAGATGGAAGCTTCACAAAAAACAGCAACCAGAATTTGCTCAGATTTCTTAGAAAACAGAGCAATTCTTTGGCTCAGAAGATCATGACAATTTATATTTTAAAGGCAGCTCTTCTTAGGGAAATAGTGCCTTTATCTTGTTTACAGGTAAGGCTGGGTTCCTCTACAAATCTTATTTGCAGAGAAAAACAATTTAAGTGTGTGTGTTACAAAAGCAACACTTTTCTGTTTGAGGAACGAATCTACCCAGTGGTTCTCTAGAGAAAGATGTCCCCTGGGCTGCCAAATCTGGTTAACACTAAAGCAGTGGACTCCAACTTCAGATTAGAGTTAAGAACTAGATGGTAACAAAAGCAACCAAATTAATACCTCAGAGGAAACCTAAGTCAGAATCTAAACCTCTTGCTAAACAATCCACTTACAAGCTTGAGAGATGGGGGAAACCAGATGCTGCTCCAATACAAGATTATTTCTCATGCTATTTTCAGTATGATCCTCTGTACAAAGAGTATGTGATACTGTGTGATCAACTATGTGATAATTTCTATGCACTTTTTAATGGCACCTAAATAGAAATAAAAAAACCCACCCTAACAAAGCAACCAAGAAGGGGACACTGGTTTAGCTGTTTCCACCATGATCACAGATACCATCTTTCAAAAGTGCATTTGTGATCTTAACATATACCAAACCACTCCACAGCTGCAAATCCTTGTCTTTAGGATGACAACACAAGTCACGACCTGGATTGTTCCCCTTTGTGCTGTCAGGATTGCAGATGTGACGCAGCATTGCAGAACAAGATGATTTTTATTTCACTCTTAAAAGAGACAAATCAGAACCTCTACAGTTGCCTTTATGAATCAGCAAAGAACAAAACAAGGGCAACCGTGCTAATAAAATTCTGGACAGTAACAATCCATTCAAATGTCAGGAATTAAGCCACAGAGAAAAGGCTAAGGGAAGTCATCCTAGAGCACCAACATCAAAGTGTCCTGCTCTGAAGTGCAGTCCCTGTTTATTCACCTGCCTCAAAAGATCACATTCCCAGAACAGCTATTGTTCTATTAAACCTCCCAAACAAGTCATGCTGACCTGTATAACCATGTGCCTTTGACCTTCCAAAAGACACTTGGGTAAAATCAAAAACCTGGATTACAGTATCCACACCAGTGATCAGAGCTACAACCATAATCCCAGACTGATACTGTAACTATTAATACTGGGAGCAACTCAGGAGCAACAAATTTTCTTTAGGAAATGCTTCAGACCACTGGACAGGAACAGAAGAATTGTGGAGAACCCAAACAGGTGCTATTAAGAACAATTAAGCCATAACATGGAAAAGCAAACCTGGACAAATGCAGGACACAGAAAATATTAAAGTATACTTAAAATAAAAAAATATAAGATTATACTTACTTATTCAAGTGTTTCCTAGCTGCAGGGAGGCCTGACATTTCTTCATTCAGCACATATTTCTTCATTCCCAGGCAGTAATTTTCCATATATTCTGCCCAGTGTAGTTGTCGAACGTCAAAATTAAATGTCTGCACAAGAGAAAAGCTATCACTGTTTAGTCACCTAAAAATTCACCTCTATATAATTTAAATTAAAATAAATGTCTTTATTCCAGATAAATCCAATCTGTCTTTGGCACAAGAAAGTTGTCCTATCCTTAATCCTAGAAATCGTCCAGACTTAGGGCCCATTTCTGATTCAGCCACCAGCTTCTGACATCATCTCTTCCAAATTTCAATCACTTCATGCCTTATTTTCCTTCCTCAGCAGTAATTTTCTTCTCTCCACTCCTCAGTTTTCCCATTTCAAGTGTCTGTAAGGAATTCCATTCTAAAAATAACTATTTTCTAGTATGTTATTTATTTTTAAGCAACTAAATAATTCTAATATACTCTAAAATAAACAGTGCTCTGTGCCAAGTTCACTGGTAAGTGCAGGGTTCTTTTAGCTGTGCTTATAGTTGTACAGTTATATTTCAAATACAACTATCTGAGTGTCTTCTGCAGGAGAGAAAACTACTATGATGAATTTGATACAACAGTTTTTTACTGATGTATTGATTTCCTCATCTCAAGATTCTACAGTAACAATGTTTAAATCCCAGTAAAATGCAGCAATTTGAAAATACTAACACTTCAAAGCTCTGGTGTCTGGCATTTTGTTTTTCAAATTTTTCCTGAACTAAGTTGCTAGGAGGCAAGAGGACAGGAAGAGGTAGAAATACCATCCACACAAAAATCACCAAAAGCTATTTTATTTCCTACTTTTAGACACCTTATTTAGAAATTTGGTAGCTTTTCTGGAATGTAACTACTGATCTGATTCTGGAAAACACTTCAGTAGGAAAGACAGCTTAAGAATGACAAAACTGTTCAAACGCATAAGGGAATCTGAGTTTTTAGAACTATAACTAGTGATTTTTATTCTGCTGAATATTCACCAACAAAGTCATAGCAGAAGGCAAGTTTAAATTCAATCAGGGCAACTGAGCCATTGTTGGTGGAGGAGGTAGAGAAAATTGGGAGTAAAGTTAAACCTGGGAAGAAACAACTTTTCCTTCTCCCTCAGCAAACTGTCATCCTTGTTTCACCTCTCCCTGCCCTTCCTCATCTCATCATGTCACTGATGTAGCTGTTCCCACAGCCCTGGCACTACTGAAAGGATCTACCAGGAACCTGCAGTGCTGAGCTCCTGCTAGGTTAGCTCCACATTACAGCTCAATTCTATCCTGAATTCATGAGCTGCTACTCCCCTCTGTCTCCATGCCCACACCACACAGCCACTTGCCTTTTTGTCTTCAGGGCTTAGCTGGTTCATTAGCATTGTCATGTTTTCAGTGCTCCAGGTCCAAGAATTGCTTGTAAAGTATTCTAATAACACCATGGCCTTATGAAGACGTGTTATTGTCTTCATCATCCTACAGTGCGAGGCATGGAATGGACAGGTTACATGGTAAAGATTAGTTCAAACAAGAGAAACAGACAATAAGATTTTTTACCCTCCAGCCCCCTACCCCCATGTCAAAAAATCCCATCTTGCTCTGTACCTAAAGCACATTATATTCCATCAATGGGATATTTCTGCACAGTATTGAAGTGAACTTTGGCTGTCCAATCTGTATAGAACCAGAAATTATCAGTTTGGTTTTTTTTTTCCTAATCCTACTTCCCAGTGCAATAGTAAATTACCATTTCTTCTTTTTTTATTAGGGGGAACAATATGTTGTCTTCTGTTGGTAACTCTTAGTTTGGGACACAGAGATGGAAGCCTTTTCCCTTCAGCACACTGGAATATTTAGCTGTACTCAACAGTCTGAATTGACAGAAGTCTCAAATTGCACAGAGCAGAACGTCTGTGCAGGACTGCCCCTTAAACAAGGGAGGAAGTTGCCCCGATCTTCCTGCACATTGTGCAAGACCAGATCTCTGTAACAAAACAGGGTTTTTTATTATGGTTACTAAGAGATCAAGGCTTAAAAACACCACCAGCAAAGGGCAGGAAAATATTTAAGGGCACAGACAGATCATAGAACACGTTCAACGCTACTTCAAAATATGCAGAAATACCTTCCATCATCTTTTATTATGAAGAGGTAGAAACTCTACAAAACCATTACTTGGAATACAAAAAAATCATGTTATAAGGATCAATTTGGACAAGTTTTTCTTTGATCATACCATCTGAAGTGGACCAAAAAAAAAAAAAGAGTCATCCAGCCTCTCGGATGCAAAGCTTCCACATTTGTGATGAGAAAATCGTTTCAAGTGTCTCAGTGCTAGAGACAGACACTCAGTTTTAATAAGTACTAACTAGTACCACATGGCCTAATGCTATTAAATTCCTGCTTTGGGTGCTCAAGGTATTTCCATCTTGCAGAAGTGGAAAACTGCTTCCAATTTGATCCTTATAGTAGGACACTGATCATTTTAAGCACAAAGATAGGGGGAGAGGCGAAGAAAGCAGAACCCAGTACTAACAGGAAATGGTTTTCTGAAGGTAAATTTTGCCAACACAGATCACAGAAGCAATAAAAACAAACATTAATTTTCTCTGGAAGCTGCCTTGATGCATTCATACTTGTAGAAGGGATATAGCACATTGTCCCAGAAACTCTTCTAAAGAAAGTATTTTGCATTGCATTAGTGTCCCTTACTGTCACTAGCAGCTGGTATCTCAGTATCTAAAACATTAAAACTTCCTCTTTTTCTTCTCATAGAATGGAGCAATACAAACCACAGAGACCACTGCAAAATGAAAAGTATCTCTAAAGCACATAAAACACAAATATTTTTTCTTAACCCTCACAGGAATATATCTACTAATTCACAACTGTCTTCAAATGTTAAACCACCAGCTGATTTTATTACTCAGCATCTCTAGAAGCCTTCTAACACCTGCTTATAGTTTCACCAGTTGGGCAAGGTGGCAACAGTGGGGGCTGAGTTGAACCAGAGCTCCTCTGATGCAGAAATAATTAGGAATAGAGACTCTGCATCCAAAATGTGTCCTGTGCTATCAAGAATAAACTGAACTTTAAAAAAACCGTATGTTAGTTAAGTCAAAAAATTAGGAAATAACTCAAAACTTGGAAAGCAAAGATCTCCCTGGTCAGATAAACCAAAAAGACCTCAGAGCAAAAACGCCTGGACAAAATTAGTGCCAAACAGCATTTAAGCCTTTTTGCAGAGGTCTGTCCACTGATGGCCTGAAGATTATTTAACTTGACTTGCCCTTCTGAACCTTCCCAGTCTGTGGCCTTATGCTAAGCTGGACAAGCAGCTGAATTTTAGAGTGCTTTGACTGCTACAGTTTAAAAACCTTATGCCCCTGCAAAAGACTAATGGAGAAAATGAATATATGATTAGATAAGTGTATACTTTGAACTTGTTTCTGGCCACTGACATTGGTTGTCATGTCATTTCTAAAAAAAACCAAACTAAATTTAAACTAATGCAAAGACTAACCTCTGCTGGGATTCTTTTTGTCTCTGCTCATGGATATGATTTTAGAGCTTAGCTAAGCTGATTATAGGAAAAAAAAAAAGCTTAAAAGAGGTTTTCTTCCCCCCTCCCTCCAACTCAAATTGGATTTAGTGACTGACCACAGAACCAGCTGATTCAATTCATGGATGAAAAAATTGTTTTTCTTTGTCGGATTAGTTTCTTTCTGTATCAGCCAAAATAATCCTATTCTCCACATTATCTCAGCTGCTCTATCAATGACAGAGTTGGCAGAAGTGGACCAAGTTTCTCTGTGACACTTTGCTGGTTTGCACTAAATCAACAGGAAACTACACTTTTCTTTGAGGGGAGGAAAAAGCAGCCTGGTGACATTGAGAGATGCCAGCAATGAGTGTCAGTCCTTTAGTGGACACTTGTGCAGCTCTGGCAGGCTAAGCTTTAACTTCAATGGCACCATATTCCCCCTGCAAATGGGAACACACATGACTCAACACCGAGCATGAAGTCACACAATGGAACTTTATCCCTCAACGTGAAGTTTTCAAGGTTAGTTATTCCAAAGATAGCCATTGCATACGGGTCACAAACATCAACACCACAGATAACCAGTCAGTATAAGATCAGTCACTGCATCACTTCTTCATCAGCTGAAGACAGAAAAAGTCAGACCTGTGGAGCACCTCACAGAACTGAGCCTTCAGCCTGGGTGACTTTCACCCAGATTCAAGGTAGAATTCTGCCTCCTACTTTTGCAGTCCTTACTGCCATCAAGACCAAACACATTACAACAGTTTGAGAAGCACATCACAGGAATTAAGCAAGTTAATTCAATCATCCATAAGTTAGGTGGGCTTGTTTCTATACCAGACCAGTGACCTGGCTTAAGGCTACAACTGCAATTTGAAGAAGTCTTACACACCACCTATTGTCTCCAGGTTAAAAACAGTCCTTATCTTAAATACAGACTGATCCCTCAGTGGATCTACAGACTGCCAGTCTGCAAGTTTCTGCAGAAGCGTTACAGATAATTACTTTTTTTTTTAAAAAGACTCCACTAAAAAACAGACCAAGCTTTTAGATTTGTCTTTGTTAAAATTTTCACCTGGCTGTAAAGTTTGAAGCGTAGGACACACTACTGAATTCTTATCTTTCCAGCAGCTCCATGGTTCCTTTAAGCACACAATTTAAGCACTTTGACAAGATAAAAATTTATTGATCTATTCAACATGATTATGCTCTTAACTAATTTCTGGTTTGTAAGACAGTAACTACATGAAAGGTGCTTCCAGTTTTGAGAAGCTTTAAATTGAAATAACAGATGTAAAGGACTTAATTTCACACCTCCCTGCATACATCAACCACACCTTTCCTTTGGCTTTCTAAGAAGCAGTAACAGACGAATTGCTGCAGAAATCTCTGAACTACAACTTTAAATATTTCATGTAACATCATTTTTTCTCAAAGCAACTGGAAAGATCTGCTTGGTGTGCATTTTTAAAGGCTTTAACATTTCAAATATACCAAACTGCTTTTAAGTAACACATGGTTCTGTCGTGCTAAGCACTATGCAAAGTTACAGGAGCAAACTATGCCTTGTATTAAAGATAATTAGACAACTAATAAGCTTTGCTATGCAACTAAGTATATATGGCAAGCTACCAACAACACTACCTTTAAACTTCAATGCCAAGCTTTATCACCCCTATTTACGTAATTGCACAATTCTAGAGCATTATTTAGTATAAAATATTAAATCTTCATTATATCAGTCCTTTCTGTAAGTGTTCTTTCTATACAAATTTGCGAGAAATATTTTAAAGGTTATTTCTTCCTTTCCTTACCTGTTAATATTATCAGAGAACCGTTAAATTCAAGAACCTTCAACTAGATGCAAAAACAGCAAAAAGATTTCCATTTCATCAAAATCATTGCTTCTACAAGTGAGGTATAAAAGAATGACTTCATATTGCAGAAGGATTACAACAGGTTGGTGCTTTGAAAACAGGATGATTTTTGGTTTTAATTTTATTATTATTAACATAATCATTTAGTTCTGAAGGATCTTAGACCTGATCTATTTCTAATTCCTTCTTTCTTCTACTTGCTAAAAATTTTCTTTCGATTGCAGTACAATATCCTGATGGTATGACAAGAGTACAGTTAAATCCACGCAGTAATTTCATTACTTATTTTTCTTGCATTGTACAAAATAGAGACTTCAGTGTACTCAGCACAGAGAGGGCAAGCAACTGCCCATGTGAAGGCAGGTTATCAGAGTATTTGTATTTTCTTGTGCTGATTTTAGCACATTTTTACTATACTGTTCCTCTGCTAAATCGCAGTGGAAAAGGTCACATTTTTAATTAAGCCAGCCCTTCTTTGCTCAATAGAACAGCATTCTATTGACTTTAAGAATACCCAATAGTGTCTCCAAGTCCTTAGAAGTTACTGAGTATGTGCTACCTGGTAATTAACAGCATTCTATCAACTGACAGAATGACCACAGCAACAGCAGTACAACCCTCCAGCCCATCAGCTAAAGCAGCTTTCAAAGTACCAGAAGTAAGTGCAAGAGTAAAGATCTGTCCCAAAATTCTTGTATTAGTAAACACTAGCTAGTTCCATTATGATTCAACACTGCATGTCTTCCTTGCATCTAGGTATTCATTTGCTTTTACTGCTCCTGTTGCAGGCTCCCATTTTTAAATGCTTTAGAAAAAGACAGAGGAGCACTGGATAATGAAAGCTGCATTCCTGTAAGTGGGCTGTGTAGCCAACTTAAAGCTGTGACTGCACAATAGCTTGGTTTAGTTCAATCTGCCATCTTTTCTGCAAACTGAAAATCTTGTGCATCATAGGAAACTCATCCAATCACTGTTACAGTAAGCTAACTAGAAATATTCATATCAGTAAAAATTTATTTTCTATTCTGTAAAGTATTAATGTCACCAATTGTACCAGTAGTGATGAAAGTCCTAAATTCCACCTTTAGACATCAAGTTAGAGCTCTGGGAACAGCAAAAACAAGATTCAACACTCCCAGTGTTAAAATATAAAACTAAGCTAAATATTCTAAACAGCATGATTATTCACATCCTTATTTTACTCCCACTGGTCAAATACTCAGCAGACCAGCTGCCTTTCAAAGCCTGACAAGATTCTGGCAGCACTCCTTCACAACCATTTGGAAGACAGGATGTTGGCATTTACATTATAACTATTTTAGTGAGTGATGAAGTTTTCGTATCTGTCAGGGTATTTCTATCAATTTTTATTAAAAATAACTTGAAAAATTCAAGAGAACCTAGAAGCTAGGAACTTTTATGTACAATACTTTCTTTAGAGTTGAAAATCTTTAAACTTTTTAATGTGGGAAGATTATTATACAGGTACAGCCGACTGCCACTGCTGCTGCTCTCACTATTACCCTGTTGCAATTGAGAGGTTTTCCCCTACAAACCACTTACACAGCTCTTTTCTACTCATCCAATGCCATGTTAGAGCTTTTACCCTCCTTGTAAGACAGACCTAGACTACAGGACAACAACTGAACACTCACTTGTGTTAATACACTGTCACCACAGTGGAGGTTTTATAGTCTGAAGGCAAATACTTGTGAAAATGTAACATAAGCAATGAGTTAAGGTCATATGGCTTAGCAAATCTAAAACAAATTGAAGTGATATCTTATATTCCTTCTACATAATTTAGTTTAGCCTATTATTTTCACCACTTTAGTTAGCCAAATACTAGCCTAAATATTATAAACTGAACGGAATGTTGAGATGATACAAACCAACACAGCAGGTGAAACTGTATCATCTACAGGAATAATCTGCCATTAGAAGCTCAGTCCCCCATTCCGTTTTCAGTTTATAAAAGCAACAACAGCCTTAACACAAGCCACTTCCCAGAGTTTAATGACTGACTAGGATTCTGATCCAAGACATCCCCTGGACAGCATTGTTAGGCCAGTCATTAAACTCTTCCAAATGCAGCCACTGGATTGTTATTGCTTAGTTAGTAAACCTACACAGTGCCCAGGCCATGTCTTCTTTACAAGCCTCCACCACCTTATGGGCAAGATATTTTTAGCCCTGTCCTTCTTACCATGGTTTCCGACCTGCCAATCTGAGCAAAACATCCCAGAAATAAAACTCTATAAAGCTGCTTGCAACCCGATAGTGATACAAGAGGGGGTTGGAGCACAGCTTAAAGTCAGGTATCCTTAGAACATTTTCAAATGGATATAGCTTGACACTCACACTTACGTGGTATTCTGTAGGAAAAAATAAGGATCAATATATTTTTAGTATTTATTATTCAAGTACAAACATCAATTGTTCTATATCTTTCAATTCTCTTTACCTTGACTACTCAAACCCCCAAACTATCCAAGAAAAAACATTCTCATTTTTGCTAGAAAGTTCAAAGTCACTTTGAATTCGAGGACCTGTTCTTAGAAATAAAAAGGTTGAGTTTAGGTCACAAAACATCCAGGGAAAGAAAAAATACAAAAAATTTAAAATCAATATACATCACAGTGTAAGCATAGCTTCATTTAAAAGTCAGAGGAACAGACAAGGCAGAGTCAGTCACCATTACCTTGGGCTTCTTCCAGTAATCCTGAGGTAGGTATCATACAGGAATGCTGGGGCCTTATGGCTTACAGCAATCCAGTAATGATATAAAAGGTGATTGGAAGTTAGATTTACATTGGGCCGTCTGAAGGCCTGCTCGAGAGGATTCCTCTTGAAAGTGGAAATTACATGGTATTCTGAGAAAGAAAAGTTGCATAACAGCTTCGATAATCACCATGTAAAATGTAATGCTTCTCAAAGTACATTACAGGGTACAGCAGCAACATCAGTGTGTTATTTAAATAACCACCCTGACTCTTCCACAATGCACAGAAACTAAAACAGTTGTAAGCTTTTAACTTAAAATGCTGTTGAACTGCTTCTTACTTATAATCAAGATGTGGTTTATGCCTTCATCTTCAGTATCATATTTTATTGTAGCTTCTCTCTTTCTGTTCCTCTTCCCTACCTTAAGAGTTTGGTGGTTTCAAACACTGACAGCAATTTCAGTTTATAAAGCATGTAAAGCTATTTAAATAGTCATCTATATTTCATGAAGAGGGTTATTCTGATTGCTTGTGTGAAGAATTTTAAAACAGACTGAGGACTCTGCAGTCATCTGAAGTGATTTTAAATGACATTTTCAAACAATTTATCCAAATTTAGGCATTAAGAAAAAAGCAATTAGGGTGGTACTCCATGAGAAATTCTTGACGACACCTGTAAATTCAGTACGTAACAGATATGCAGGATCAGGGTCTTCAAATGTTATGTGGAAATTCACCTCACATTTTAATCTTCTCTTATAACTTTATGCTGTTGTTTATAGACAGCACTTAAATACCCTAATTCAAACTGGGATATAAGTGAAGTCAGCAATTTTCCAAGTTTGGTTGAAGCAATAATGTTTGCAACTACAGATCCATGTAAAATGGGCAAAAGCAAGTAAAATAGATTTAACTATTGAGGTTAACTGAAAGAAAAAAAAAATCTGATCTTAAGAACTCAATTCTAAAAAACTGAAAACTAGTAAACAGTTTTACTATGCCAAACAGCTTGTATTGTTCTTTACAACATAAACTATTACAAAGCTGTAAGCCTGTGGGTTATAATCTAGTTAGGATATCTTTTAACTGAAAACAGGTAGTCATATTTCCTCTAAGACTACTCTTCCCTGTACATGAATTGTTGAAGTGTCATGCAACAATCTGAAGATTAAAAAAGCCACCTCAACTAACAATCAACTTAAGCCAAACACAAAGAGCTACACAAGGGCAAAACTGTTACCAGACCTCTCAATTATGCAGATGTACAAAGCATTTAAATGTGAGCTGCTTATTCATATGTATTTATTGACGTTGGCATTACACCCAACATCACTTCTCTTCACACACTCTGTGGATTAGGTCGTGGCAGCAGCAAACAGAAAAGTCAGTTCTCCCATAGTTTAAGTTATAATGGAATAAGAGTAACAAAAAAAAAATCCCAACAAGAACCAAAAGAAATGGAGATGATGCTGCAGGGGGAGAGGGGGAGAGAATTAACAGTGGAAGCTAATGAAAACACACAATACACTGCAAAATTGAGAGGCATGGCTAAAACACCGTTTTCAAAAAATAAAAATGCAATATGGTCTACTGATTATAACCTGTTTGACCTTCTTTGTGTATTAAAGCTAATGAGAAAATAGAAACATGGCATACCAACTTCACTCCAGTGGAAAGGATTGGTGGCACCTGTTGTACAGTTATACACCATGACTTTTCTTGGTCTAGGGGAAAAAAAGATATGCAAGTTAGAAGAAAAACAACCTTTTAAAAACACAGAGCACAGAAGAGATGCCCAAAGTTACCCTTTCCCTCAACAACATCATTTATATAAAACGAAAAGCATCAGTCTCATGGTAGATTTTTTGTTTTAGCATCTTTTGGTTTTTTTCTCCTTCTTTAATAATCTTATTTCTTTTATTTCAGAGAAGGCATCACCTACCATCACCTACACTACTGCAGGCTGCATAGATTACAAACAAGACCCAGAAAAGAATTTTCAGGCACAGCTTCATAGTATCAGTAGGTGACATCTTCCTCTGGCAAAAGCAAGTTACACTTTGAGAGACTAAAGCTGTCAGAACCTTAGATTCCTTTGTCCTGAGGGAACAGCAGGACATGAACAAGAATTTCAATACAAGACTGATTTGCTAAATACACAATATAATTGCAAAATATTCAATACTCTCTTTTGTCACCATTTATACCTGTTAATTCCAGAATACCAGGCTGCAGCGAGTGTCATATTGACAACAACATCTATTGGAACAAGATCTGCTAATGCATTGTTGGAAGCTCTCATCGTTCGAAGAATTCCTTTTCCTGCCTTGAAGAACAAAACAAAAAAGAGAGACAGAAGACCCAGCAGTAAAACATATTAAGCTTTTTTGCCTTCCAAAAGGAGGGGGGAAAATTAAGTATATTCATTACTTACAGCAATGAAGATACCGCTCGGTCCATTGAAGTTATCGATCCAGCCCTATTAGGAATGAGGAAGGAAAGGATTTGGTTAGAGTACACTGAACTCAGCAGCTTCAAGTGAAAATCTGAGCAGTTTCTGTATGTGTAAGGGAGGAGTTTCTACATGTAAAAGGAGGCTAAAGAGAAGAAAGGTATTTCATTCCACGTTGCTAAATAAAGTTCCTCCACAGCAAATTCTGGTGATGTAATAAATTCCTATGACTCAGACAAGAGATGTACCTGTAGGACTCAGTGGTCCTTCAGAGAGAGATGCTTATTTATTTCTGAGTGAATGAACTGCAATTGTCCCTAAAAATACGTTCAAAGTATTCACGTTTACAAGTATTTTTAGACTAGCAACTCAAATTCTTTTCATTTTTCAACCAAAACACACACCTGCTCAGCTTTAATGACAGTATTTAGACACTATACACTGTATCAGTTGTTATCCAGAAGCAACCAAGACACAACTCCATAGTCCAAGAGACTTTCCTCTGTGAAGGTCACTGGATAAAGAGGCTCCCAGTGTGTTACTACAGTCTACAGCAAGATGGTCAGGTGACAGCTCAGGGACTTACAGGAAAAGGCTCCTTCCAGCTGGCACCAATGATGGACGGCCTTACAATGGCAATGTTTAACTTTGCACCCTCTTGCTGCACCACGGATTCAGCTAAGGCTTTCGTGTATATGTAAGTATTAGGTCTTTTGCCTAATAGTTTGGGAGTAATATCATTCACTAGGTCATCATCCATCCACCTAAAGAAACAAAACAAGAAGCAAGTGTAAATTACTGCATGCTGCTTCACTGGGGAGGTGGGGTGTGAACTGCTAAAGCTACCATGATTATTTTTTTCTCCTTTAAAGAAAAAGGGACACACACTGAAATGGAAACAAGCTTCTCAGTAAAACAGAGGATTTCATGTTCAGTGTCCATCAAAAGAAGAATAGTGGCATTTATTTTTTGCCCAGGTAATTATTTGTAACACACCAACTACAGAGTAAGCAGCAGATGCCTTTACAATAACCGAAATTCTGTCAACTAAGTTCTCAAACATGAAGTGCAAACACAGCAAATTGGTCTTTGGAGCAGGGGCTCGCTGCATTATGATCTGCAAAGTGATGTCACTGCAATGGAGTCCCAGCTGCATTACCAGCATCACCTCCCCCTGTGTGGTGGTGAACGATCACACACCACCCTTGAAGCAAGCTGGTCACGGTGTTTCTCCCTTTAAATTAGTTAAATCTTGCAATTTCATCTTGCTTCCCAGTTCATATTAAATATTTAATAACCTTCAGTCACAGCACAAAAGCTAGAAAGATGTGCCTCTGAAACTATTGCTACTTTGGTGTTCTTCACGGCAAAACAGGACTTGAAATTTATTTGCCTCAGTCTCTTAGTCACAGAAATGGAATTTATTGGTTTTCACCGATGTTCAGTTACGAAGTGGACACACATCAGACTCCTTTCATGATATGAAGAGGGTGGAAAGAGGGGTAGGAAAGGCTAGAGATCACTCTTTCATAGCTTTACAAAAGCCTTCCCTCAGGAGTTCGAAAGTACACACAGCTGTCCCAGCCCACACCAAACAGTTTAAGTTACATTTGTCTATCCATAAGTCA
The DNA here is from genome assembly GCA_013397915.1 of Daphoenositta chrysoptera. Classification (NCBI taxonomy): domain Eukaryota; kingdom Metazoa; phylum Chordata; class Aves; order Passeriformes; genus Daphoenositta; species Daphoenositta chrysoptera. Next base: position 252,982 of record VZRO01005638.1, on the reverse strand, counting down.
GATAGTCAAAATTTTTGTAATCTTTCAAGTGTATTTAAAGTCAACATTATAAAAAAAGGCTGGCTCGATGTGCATTCTAAGTGGTAGCTCATTTGGTTTTAATGTTAGCACTCTTCCACCTGAAATAAGTTGAACTAGGTAAGTTTTTTTCAGTTTCATACTTCTCTTCCAAGAGGTGATGTTTTATACAACAGGTAAGGAGGCAGAGACTGATGTAGAGTTGAGACTATTATGTATTACATTGTAATTATCCCTCATTATCACCTGTTTCAGAGTTTGACAGCTACTAAGTAAGACCTCAGGACAGTTAATATACACAGAAAATAAAATACCAAATGAGTCATTTTTCCCACCCGGAATGCCCAATTGAAGACTTAAAAGCTACACAAAACAGATTTTTAAGGTCTGTGCTCTCAGGATACCTAACAGAACAACTTCTAAAATTAAGTAATATTATTTGAGCATCTCAGTCTCATCTTGCAATAGCATTTAGGTGAATGTAGTAGAGGCAGCTGTTCAAGGGGCCTGTCTTAGGATTATCCCTTTCCTTCCCAATGCTGGTAGCAGCATGAGTTATCAGTATCTCCTAATTCAGCTCATCATACAGCTGAAAGACTGGCACTGTCAGCACAGAGGAGGCATCATGAGTAGATATGAGCATCCCTCTCCTTCAGCACCCCTCCAACACCTAGCTCAGCTTAAAGGAACCATAAATCTTAATCCACCTCCCTTACAGAAAAGGGGAGTGTCAGTCATGCTGCCAGACCTACAGGACAGCGTAAGATAACTCTTCATCTTTAGGATACCGATTACCCAAGTAAATTCATAAAACAGAACACATACTCAAGGGAATCTATCAGTTTCCTGGGATCCACAGGGGGTGGGTACACGACTTCCTCAATCTGTTTCCGATTGCAGTATGCATAGGCAGTGGAAACGTGCATGAACACCTCCAGATTCTTCATCCGCTGTGCCAAGGAGAGGAGCTGTTGTGTGGCAATCACATTTAACTGCACAGCATCTCTATTGATTAAACAGAAATGTTGTTAGTAGAAAGCCAGACAAAAACAAGCAAAAAGAAATTCACTACTAAATGCCTCAGTGCTGGGTTTATAGAGCATCCCTGAATTCTCTACCCTACTCCAAAAAAGTAGTATGGACACTGCCCTAATTTTCTGCTTAGAACAACATAGCACAGTCCTAATCTAGAACACCTATCAATGTTCAGGATAATTCTCCTTTTACCCTTTTCTTACCAGCATCCTTTGATTTCCTCAATCTAAATCCCAATCCTATGTTTTCCATGAAACATGAAGGAAATAATGCAAGACAACACCGAGCTGCCACAAGATGCATCTCTGAACTTCAAGTTGAGTTAGGTCAACAACCTGACAGGCTTAGTGGGCTACAGGAAGTTGGAAACTGGCATCTTCTTGTGTGATAGCATAAGGCTCATACAGCATGGAAGGAAGGGAAAGAAAAGGCAAACCACCAAGAACCACACTTCCACTCCAGCTTCACTGCTGCTCATAGTGTGTTTCAGGACACTACAGCAGAGCACGTGTATCTTGCCAGCAGGTAACAGCTTGCTGCCCAACCCCTATGATTATTTTATACTTTAGATCTTCTCTCCAGCCTGCAGACTTGCTGTGGGCACCAGCTTCCTTGTACACAGTGTACTGATCAAGCAAGTTTGAGAGTACAACTAAGTAACATTTCATCAGTCTTTGCAATAGAAGTGTTACATTAACAACAACAACAAAATTGGTATGCCCCAAACAATCACCCAAGTTCCAGACTGCTTTATCTCACATTACTGAAGTTGGGGACAGGAAAGGGGACCATTACCCAAAGTAATTAACATCAATAGTAACTAATTAGTTCACTACCTCTTTCAACAAGTCAAAGGAAGGAGCTCATAATCACAGCTGTGTGCACCACTCTTCACTTCTTGTTTCCATCTCTCTCCCTGTGCATCTACTTATCCCAATGCAAACCTCCATTATTAATAAGGGACTTTTAAAAGACAGGTAGAAAAGCTGAGCTGTATTTCACCTCCCGTCTTTCTTACCAGTTAAGAGAGCAAGCACTAGAACTTCCCACACACAACTTTTCTCACAAAACTGTATCCTCTGAAAACCTGCATTCCCTTTCTAACAAGGAAGACTAAAGGAATACTTTGTGCTGCCCTTTATACACCAGGAGAAAAACTCTAACATTACTAGGGAGCACAGAATACATAGCTACAGCCTATTTGCATCCTTTCTACCCATATTTGCAACATTTTGCAGACACCTGATTCACCCCCTCCCTTTGAGCACCATTGGTTTACCAGACCAGGGTAAATAGAATTTTAGACTCACCTTAGTGTTTCATTGAATCTGATCGTAGCAGCACAATGAAATATAATATTAATGCATTCTATAAGTTTTTCCTTGATTGGTTCACTAAGATTCAGTTCAGGCTGTGTAAGTTCACTCATAACTACTATTATTTTTGCTTTGAAGTCTGGTTGCTCTTCTCTCAACCTGTCAAAGAGCTGTCAAAAATAACACGACTATAAACTCAGTGAAGATAAGAGAAACATTTCACTTAAGTGAAGAAAAATCCCACATTCTTTGTCTACACCTCCTAATTTCTCAAGATCATCAGGAAGTTAGAGAAGTGCATTAGCAATACCATAAGGACACGTTACAGACTTCTCATAAACATGCTCAGTGATGACACTGTGCACATTTTATCCCACACACTGAAAGCAGCGTTGCATGTGTTGTACAGAAGGTAAGGAGACTTCAATTTGAACTTTATATTATTTTAATACTCATCCCAACCCTTAAAACCAAATCTCTGTCAATATCACAAGGAAGAAGGAATGGTCTCTATTAGACACTCAAAGACATTTTAAGTAGCATTCTAAATACTGTAAGCCTTTTTTTTTCCCAACATAAGGAAATGGAACAATATACCCACTTTCCAAGCTTGATAATAGCTATTCAAATTCTTATAAGTCAGCTGGATTTTAGGTTTAGAAAACCTGCATTAAGATTTACAAATTTCCAGTGATTTAAGAAATACTATCGTCAAATTATGCCAGTGTTGGAGAACTTCCAGATAATTTAAAAAAAAAAAAAAAAAACAACCAATGAGAAATCATTTCTTTGGCTAGTTAAAAGAAAAAAGGCATAGCATGTTAGAACATCTGATTAAATTTTAGCAAACTGGGGTTCAACAATTCCCACTGAAAAAAATCTCACCCACATTATATTCTATCATGATTTCTCCTCATAAATAGCTGGGTTCTAAACACATGGCTTAACACACAGATCAAAATTCTTGCCTCATCTTATTTACACTCATTAGTATGCAAGTTTTCCTGAGCAACACAGTACTGTGGGAATAAAACACACTTGAAAGTTGCACCAGAGCAGACCCTTAACTGTCCAGGGGCCAATATCTTGCAACTGCTTCAACACCAGTCAATTATATTGTATTAAAATCACAGAAGTACTTTCTTTTCCCCCTCCAAGCACACAGTTATACCAAATGCAAATAGTCAAAAGACATTTCCTTACAGAATGACATTAATTAATTTTAAACTATAAATTAAGTCACCTAAAGGTGCAGTTTCACAACACTTCAGGCAATATAAGTTTATATTTCTACCATAGAGACTTGTCCCTCTCCTAATTTCTTTATTTCTGTTGCTTCTCCAACACTGGCAATAGCAAGAAGCCCCAGAGTGGTGTGAGCACAGCAGCTGCAGGTCCAGCTTTTTTTTTTTAGAATGTTTTTTTAGCCCAAACATGAGCTAATACAGCTCCCTGTGTGGCCACCTGAAGGAGCAGTGCTAATTCTACAGTCAGAACATGAGACATCTCCACTTACAGAGGCCTTGACTGGAGTTCCCAAACATGAAGCTTTACTTTATAGGACAAAGCTGCCAAGACAGCATTTAAAGCCTCTGCAACCCTTAGGGGTACAGTCCTTACCTAAGGGCAGGAAACTTTGTGTGATTTTGAAAAAGAAGCCTGCTATGTTTTTAGTTGGAATGCTGGCACCTTCCTCCAGGGAACTGGAGCACCTGCCTGTTAACCATATTAATGTGTGATACTGCATTATAACAGAAAAGCAGTACCATGGATGAGCTCTTAAAGAGCCAGTTTTTATTTTTCCTCTGTCCATCACATCTGTTCTGTCCCTTTTCACAGACAGTCATACACTATTCCTACACACCCCTCACTAGCACTGACACCAGTATTAAGGAGAAGAAATACCCAGACTGCATGCAGAACATGGGGCAAATTAACAGAGGAATTAGATATCTCAAGTCCAAAGGAAGCAGAAACCTCAACTTTTTTGCTATTTCTAGTTCAATTTATTTCACATTTACTTTATTTATTACCACATTCACCCATTTAGATTTCAAACTCTTCAAGAAACAGAACGTTCAAGCATCTGTAGAACACTTGATGAGTCCATTCAAATCGTGAAGAATTACTGGCATGCCTTTGCAACTGGACAGCTTAAGACAAGAGATCTTACTGAAATTTTCATAGACTTTTGGAAGAATCTTGATGACATTAAAGCCACGTAAACAGTGGACTTTCAATCTTGTCTAATCATTTGATGAAGACAGAACAAATGCCTGGCCCTATTCTACATCTCTGCATAGATGAGCAACTCCATCCCTGTGTGTTCCTGCCTCAAGCAGTAACTCTGCTTACCAGGACTTCTGCTGTGAACCTGCTCCTGCAATAAGTGCTCACCATCAGATTTTTATCCCAACAGGAGCTGGCATAGACTACAAGCAGACTTTGACTCAAATTTAAAACCTTTTTACAAGGTTTCCTAAAAGCCACACTGAGCCTTACAGCTTACTGAAGTTTAAGTCAGTCCACGCTAGTGCTACTTCTCTCTCTGCCCAAATACTCCCCACTTCTCTTTGGCTAATAGTGTATACAAAAAAGTGGATTGAGAAATTTTTCTTTTTTCATCTCAGAGCTTAGTCTGGAGATCTTTTCCTTGTTTCAGGGCAGTGACAAACTGAGAGTTTAATGTAGCAAGAATGTACAAATGAATTTAAAGATAGAACCCCACTGTAACTCATTCTGTTGTGGTCTGTGACCCTGCACAGGACTGCAGGAAGATGCTTTTGAGCAATGAGCTACAGTTTTGACTGGGTACAGAAAATAATTAACCAGGGACACAGCCATCCTCATACCTGCTGTAATCCCAGCTAGTCAGAGTTGTAGAAATCCATTCCTTACTTGAAACAACTTACCCCTCCTAGCCTAGGTGCATTCATAGTTCCTTACTGATTCCCCTTTAGCACCTTCTAAGAACACACTTCATACAGATTACATTGCACCTCAATGACACAATTAAACTGCTGACATTTGTGTTTCATAAGGGAAAGGCCTAGACAGAAATAAACAGATTCTGCTGTAGCAAAGTTCATGCTAGAAATCTCTCCTCATCCTGTTCATCCTTCACATCATAAACAGGATACCTCTGGGAGAAAAATGGGCAACAGAGATCATTCTACACTTAGTAAGAGTGCCCAATCTAGCTCACCAGAATATTAAGGTAATGAGTCTTTTCAGGAGCAAAGTATTTGATCCAGCATGCACAGAAAATCATATAGATAGCCACTTTGGTAATTCCACAGCACTTTCAGTGCCTTTCTAGTTGCCACAGGTTGACCAACAGAAATCTCTAACAATCTACTAAGCCAGGCATTTCTGTTCCACTTACAAATGTAAGTTCCTGTTGAGATGACACATTCTTATTTACTGGTAGATCAAATAGCACGTTCCAGAAAAAGAGAAAGCACGAGGAGAAGAAGTGACTTGCTTGAGATCTTAAAAAGAGTCTCAATCCATCTTACAACTCCCAGTCCACTACCTCTTATACTTGACTTTATATTCTCTTAACAAGCTCTAACACAGGTTTTTACTTCTCATTTCTGCATTAGAGCTGAACATCCTCCTCCTGAATTAAATACAGGATAATTTTCAACTACTGGCTTTGCTAGAGACTAAAAGCTTGAAGCAGCTATAGAAGCACTGCCAGCTCTTAGATTTTGTATTTCTGTTAGAAATAAAAAAAACATTTAAAACAACATTTTGCTTTAGACAAACTGAAGCTGCTCTCAAAATGGGAACATTATTATGAAGGACAAAAATGAACTTAGTGAGCATATGACACATACCTTACTGCTGGTAATTTCTTCTATACGTTCTTCAGGTGTCTGCTTTGCTTTGTTTCTTACCAGTACATACACTGCTTGCACATTAGGACAGGACCTGAGCAGCTTTTCCAAAAGCACTTTTCCCATGAAGCCTGTAGCTCCTGTCAGGAGGATGTTTTTGCCTTCATAGTATTCAGGAATGGAAACCATTGTGACCTTTACAAAAAGTTAAAAACAAAAAGTATGTTGAAGAACTTATAGGAGTTCAGATTTGCAGAAGATTGAATAGTTGTATCTGTGCTGTTTATGTCTCATACCTGAAAGAAATGCTGAACAGATCTTTTGACCTATAACCAGTACTTGAAGATGTCTTTTTTCACAACATTTCAAAAGACTCCCACAGGGCCACTACAGTCATTCCACATCTTCTTGTAAACTGCCCCTGTGAACAATGTTTTAAGGACTGGGACACCCACTCAGACAGGAAAATAGCTCAGCTTCAGTCTATTTTTACCTCTGTATGCCTGGTCCTTTACCACTCCAAGGGGCTGTTCCATGTAAACTAGAGGTCATACCATTAAAATGTAATCACAAGTGGATTCTTCAAACCCACTGACAGAAGACAGGGAGCCAAGCATCCCAATAGCTGGCCCTGGGATTTTCACTATGCCAACAGAACCCCCTGTCACTGTTAGGCTGAGCCTTCCCACCAATTATACCAGGCCAGAGAGAAGGTTGAGTCAGTTGCTTGGTATGGTTGTATCTGGTTTTATATTGATATTTATATTGATTACAGAAAGCCCATGCAGATCCACAGGTAAGAGTTTTCTAACTTCTTCATCCCTTGATGTCATTGGGGAGAAAAAGACCCCAAACAACAAAGTCATTAGAATTCTCAATAAACTAAGATTTGAGTCAGCCACAAATACACCTCCTAACAAAATGAAGGGCAAAGGATTATTACTCACATTCAGTACAAAGCTCAAAAGTATTTTAGGTTTTGCTTCAGTTAGTAAGTTAATTATAAGAACCATGATTCTTTCCCCTCCCTTAATCAACCACTTGGAAATGATGTCATTCTTGCTAACAGAAACTGAAACACTTTCTAAGGACAAATACACTGGTATGTCTCACAATAATGTGAGAACATGACCTTTAGGATCTCTAGAACTCAACCACAGTGCATCATCCAGAGCTGCCATTCTGCTAAGTCAGACATAACATCTTTACTGTAACCCTTAACCAGCTTCCTTTCACTATATAAGGATGTGGCACTATGGATACACTTCCACCATCTTTTACCAATCTTTCTGATTAGACTTATAAAAACCCTGAGCTGATGTAGTTAATGTCTAATTATAGTCCTCTACAGCAGTTCCACACAAACTGTTACGACCAAGACACTCCCAAAAGGGGTCACAGAGAGTCACAGAACGTTCTGAGTTGGAAGGGACCCACAAGGATCATCCAGCTCTCAAGTGAATGGCCCGTAAGAGGATTGACCCCACAACCTTGGTGTTATCAGCATCATGCTCTGACCAACTGGGCTCATCTCAGGGATAGATTCCATAAAACCATGATACTAAAAAAACCAACAAAATTTAAACACAGATGGAACATTTCTTAGGCAAATAAGGATTACAACACTGAATACCTTAACAGGGTGAGAAACCCTTCTTCACCTGCCACCCAAGAATAAAGGTGCAACTTCTAAATACACTCAGTTCTTTCAAGACAGCAAGATACTGCAAGCAGGAACTTACCAGGGAATACATAGAATGTATGTTAGGAGTGAACAGCTACAGGCTAATTTGTCCTTTTTGCCTGAAAAGTAAGTAAATACTTTTGGAACACCTATTTATCAGGTATCCACCATATCAAAGCAACTGTGCTCTGGTTTTCATGGGCTCTTATCTCAACAGTCTCTGAACAAGTTCCAAACAATTACTTGATAGAAATTAGTTACTACCTGCACAAGTCCTGGTTTCACAAGTCTGGGTACCAAGTCCTGTGTCAGATACTCCAAATCCCTATTTTGACTCCCTTCCTTGAGAAGTGAAGCATCCAACAACTGATACTGGGATACAGTAGCAAGTTTAGAGCAGGACAAGCACTACTATTTCCACTGGCCATAGTACATCATCCAGAATTGTTTCTTTGAAGGTGAAGGGAAAAAGCTATTTACATTTAACCACTTTTACCACACAGTTAAGAGACTCTAATGCAAATCTGAAAGCACACCTCCTGCCATAAAGCATGGAGAGCATGACACAGCATGCTCATGAGTCATTTTTCCCTGTTCAATTAAGATACAGGCCTCTTGTCCTTACCATGGCTCAAAGTCACAATTAAAGCTCTTCAGGTATGTCTTCCCCTTAACTTCTGTTTTCCTGGTCTTTGCATACACCATTCAACTCCATTTCCTCCTAAAGATCTGCATGATTGCTCCCACATAGAGGGTAAGACTGCAGTTCCCTCAAAGAAGGAGGCAAAAACTCATGCAATCATTACTGCAGCAATTTTGTCACTAAGATTTAGTTTTGTCATGGTTCCTACATAACCTTCTTATTAATTTACCTAACTAGCCATAATTACTATTTTTTACACCTTGAGACTCTATGAGAGTATCTAATACTATCCATTCACCTGTCCTTCCTCAAAGAAAGGCTTAATCCTGCTTCTGACACAATGCCACAACCTCAGCCTGCAAACCTGCTCACATGGGCAGTCTTTGGCTACGTCCACACAGGAACCTTGGACAACACCCAGTACGTGGCTATGGTCCAACATGTGTTTCTGAAACTAAAGCAGTGAAAAGTTATGTTGCCAGTGGAAATATCTGTGTTGCTCTAGTCCAGCTTTTTAAGTAACTGCAAAATCTGACAATATCTAGGCTCATGTGATGCAAAGAAAACTGCAACAGAATGGATCAAAGTTTCCTGCCTCATTTATTTCTGTTCCTTTGCCTAAGAGGCTGATATCAGAATACCAGACCTCCAAAACATTGACATCCAGAGCCATGATGAAGCATAATGATGAAATGGGTTCAATTAAAAAACCAGGAACATCCATAAATACTCGCAGTCCAACTTGGGAAGCAGCAACACTTACATATTTGCAGGCTAATATTTTATCTTTTTTTTTTTAAGGATTGAGAAATGTTTCCTTTAAGAAACTCTCAATCTCATTTCTCTTTACCCTGTTCTCCAACAACTAGACTTCAGTAGACTTTATTCATAGCAACTTTCCACACTGAATTTGTCTTCTACTTCCATTACTCTCGAAGATTCCAGCTAGAAAACATAATTGGTGACCTTTTTCAGAAGTACATTGCAGTCAACGTTACAGAAGTAAACACTGGGACCGTGAGGGATTTGCCTCGAAGCACCAAATTGGATTTAAAGGGTAAAATCCATGTATGGAATCTAGGTGTGAACGATCAACTTCTGAAACCAGCAGCCTATGTATGCTATGCTCTGTTAGAAAGAAAGGTTATCTCAGCCACAGGGAAAGGAGAGAATGTTCCCATTCCCCACCTACCTTTCCCTGCCTTCTCCAAGAATGCATCTCCACATGCCAGTTCTCATAGCACTGCTGGCAACTCCTAATTTCAAACTCAGAAGGGTCTTAGCTCACAAGTATCATATATTACTTTTTAAAGTTCTTTATGGCAACAAATTACTGAAGAATCACAGAATTGTTAGAGTTGGAAGAACTATTTCATAATTCTGTTTTTAAATAAAACTGTCAAGAAATACATGTAGCTCCTATCAGAGATTTAGTTTAGCCTCTAGCACATAACAAGCTGGTGCAGGTGCAGAAAAAGATATCTACCTTGCAAGACGACACAATAAAACAAAATATAACATTTTAGGCTTGCTAACTGTCAGCAATCATTTTATCTATCTGTATTAGAGTACATCTTGTCTGTTTACAATAGCTGTTAACCAGCAATACATATTGTCACCAGTTATCCAGTCATTTGTTCACAGCTAACTCTTCAAACTCACACAGATAACACCTACCAAAGACAAAACTGTCTAATGCACACTGTGGAATATCTAAATCCCTATATAATCGACATTTTTTTTAGCTAATAAGCAATAACAGTCTAGAATAAAGAAATCTGACAGTTGAAAGGCTTAGTAAGAGTTCTGTAAAGGATCCTTGCTCTATAACAGAAATTATCAAAATTCCCACATTACCCATAGGTATAAACAGCCTTTGCCAGAGGAATCTTATGTGAAGCTGCTACAGAGCAACTGCTGCTGGGATCCTTCTGAATTCACAGGTTCAGGGCTAAGCCCACGGTGACACTTTGTAGATATGCTTACCTGAAGGGTGCTGTCCTCTGATAAATCAAGAGTTCATAAGCACTTCAGGAAAAAAAACAAAAACCACCACCAAACCAACACTCCAGGATGCTAGCCAACATTCCCCATCTTGTAAAAAATTCTCGTGTCCAAGGCTGAGCAAGTGCTATTATGGAGCAAACAACAGCAGCTCTGTTTGCCTCCACAGCTACTGCAGCAATATTTAACTCACAGCTTCAGAGGGCTCTGACTCTCAAAACAAGGACAATTCTGTTTTTAACAGGAAAATGATCAGTTCCCAGATTTGTCCAAACACAGATCAAGATGCTTAAAGATGTGCTTTCCAAGTGCCAGGAAAGCCTGCTGCAGTTCCACTGAATGTTTAAATGCTAAATCCAGCAACTAGAGAGTGTGCATGTGTGTCCTTGTTAGAGATTAAATGGTCTGTCTTCTAGTTTATCACTGACAAACATTAGGTCAACAGCATGCTCCCTCCAATTCAATCCTATCAAGATTATCGCTCACAGGAAATAGAAAATGTGCATTTCCCAACCTCTCAAACGTCAGCAACAAGCCACAAAGTTCTGCAAAAACACAGCCCAACAAACTAATTTTCCTCTTTCCTCTCACAGCTTGAATCCAGCACTAGCAGGAGTAAAAATCAGAAAAAGTAAGGTGATAGGAGCATTTTGTTTATGTATATTCAGAAGATGAAATTCATCCAGACATCAACTCTGAGTGCACCAAGTATTTTCAAACACCACACACACACCCCACTGCATCCACACCAGACAAAAATCATTACAGAAGTCCCTCATATAGACCTCCAATTGCCACACTGCAAGGACATCATAGCAAGCCAAAAAAAATAAATCTCTGGGAACTGGAGAGATTGGAGAGACTCAGGCAACAAGGGAAGTAATATTTAACTCATCTAAACAAGGTTACTATCAGAAAGACAAGTCTGGGTCATGTCATATCATATCATCATGTCTCATTTCATCCGTGCCTTGTTTCCACAAAAGCAAATCAATGAATGCTATCAGCAGAATGCCCACATTTTCAAGCACCACAAGGGCCAATGCCCTACCCTATGTGGCCAATACCGAGCCAGCATATCTCCAAAGGATACAGTCTGTTTGTCTTTGTGGTCCAAGGTTATACCCATTGGGAAACCTTATCTGTGAAAGATACGGCTTTAAAAGATGAGTAGAGACTGTAAACTGCTTTGGGTGCAAGTTAACCTTAAAGCATACCTATTCCAAACTTCACAATCACGTGGAAGACCTGGGATTCTTCCCTCAACTAGCAGAAAGACAGGCTTATCCATGTTTTAGATTTCACCAGCATTCTTATCTACTCTCTGCAAGATCGTTTTCTTTACTAGCTGTAAGCCAGGGACCAAGAAAATGTAACACACCTCCAGGAGCTGGAAAACACATTGTCAGGCTTGGAAGCTGATTAGAACAACTCAGTTTTGGAGAACTATCAAAATGGACCCACTAATCCAACAAGTCTTTGGCTTAGCTCTGGTAATATGCCAGACCTCAAGTTTCTCACTACACACTTTCCATACAATGATGGGGATGGATTCAGGGTAATACTGTGTTCTCTACACATGAAATACAACAAAACTAAATCAATCTGAAACGCCAGGCCCAAGTCACAACTGCAGTATAAAAGCCACCAGGAGACACAAAACTCTGTGTAGAATATGGCAAACTTGTGGCTGACACTTGGTATATTAAGAGAATTTCTGAAAAATAACAAGGCATTTCAAACTAGTTAAACATCTTCAGGATTGAAGACTATAAAAAGACTTCCCAATGAAGAGATTTGTCCACTTTAAATCATTTATCTAATGAAACACAATACCAGTTAGAGTAACCAATATAGCTAGGTCAAAGTTTACATAGCTGAGTGTATAGCCCTACGTACAAAAATAAAGTACACTTGCTTTTCAAAACCAATTCTCCTCACTATTCTTAACCACTGAAATATGCTAGATACTGAAAGCTTGTCCTAGAGTGTGTGCTTCTCAAGCTACAATCCTCCTGGATACTTTACTACCTCTGGCAGCACATGCATTCAAGGTAAGGAGCATTATTAAATAGATTTAGGTGAGACTTATCTAATACTCCATATGATCTATTTAACAGCACTGCAGCACATCAATATCAAAATCCAGATTGATACCAGACAGGGAAGTAGTTCTGTCACTTTCTTTTAGATGACAATGACAAAACCCAAGTACAGTATCCACTTGGGAAGATGGTGAACTGGGACCAACTAACCCATGGCCACCCAATAATTTATTAGCAGAATTCAGCCCAACTCACCAACTACTTCACTGAAGACACCCTTGTGAAGTAAGATACTCTGAAGTGAGGGCTGTGCTCACCATCATGGAGTAAATTAACCTCTTTTAATCCTTTAGTCTTATGGAACAGAACCTGATTTCAATGTGGGTTGATCTCAGCACAACTCTGTCATCAGAGGTATTCAATGCATGTGGTTACACAGATATTTCTTAAGCATGTGTTCACATACCTTCCTTCAGCCAAAATTCTGATTTTACTACAAATTTCCACTTACTTGTGCTTCTACTCAGACGGATTCTGTACCAGATGACTTTGTAATTACTGCTTAGTAAGTAATCTGTTCACAAAGCACACACTATCCCTTGCTGTGCTGTAACTATGTTTCTTTTACAGTCAGTCCCTCCTCCGAAAAGGAATTAAAGTAAAAGGTTTTACTATCCCTTTATAATTGGGTTATGAATTGGTGTTTTTCTAAATTGTTTACTGTTTGAGCTTAGTCATCAAGTGCACATTGAAGAGAAAAAAAGTCTCTTTTGGTACAGCTGAACTTATTTCTCCAAATTGCACAGAAGGCACAGATCAGATCAGAAATTGAGCTATTCCAGGAAAGCATATCCCACATAAGAACATTTACTATACTCCATCTCCAGATCACTTGAAACATGTTTAACACACATGCAGTGAGATTTTAAACAAGTTCTAGGAAATCAAGAGGCAGGCAGATTCAAGATTTGCTGAACAGAAGCTGAGTTCCAGATCATTTTATCTAATTTAATTAGAAACCTGCATTAGAAATCTCACTTGCACTTTTGATTATGAAAGGATTACAAGATAAAGCCTCGCTGTTTATCAGGGTAGTTGCATAAATCATGGCTCTTACTTTGCATAAATCATTACTCTAGAGTCACCCCTGACAGGAGAACAGAACCTGACTGCAGGACTCACCTACAACATAACGAGCAGAGCAGCACTCGCAGCTGACTCTCCATCACTCAATTGTTACTCACTGCCTCAGGAAAACAGGCCAAAGGCAGCACTTCAGCCTTCACACGAGCATGCTGATACCCAGCCCTGGTTATCAGCAGGAAAAGCTTTAGCAGCAGCAGGATTATTGCTTCACTTGCTACTGTGACACCGTCGGGAGGGGAAAGCCAAAAATCAAGTAAATGGAAGAGGGTGGAAGAACAAACAACGTTTAAGTGCTCATCAGTTTGTCAAGTTTCAGTGATAAGAGACAAGTCTTGGTAATTAAAACCTAGATTCACCTTCCTCATGTTGATCAGACAAGACAAGGATAACTACCCAAAAACTGCACCTGCAATTATGTTCTGTTCAAATTTATTATTCACAAAGCAATTAAAACTGGAATACTTAATCAAGAACAAAAAGCCCAGCTCTTATTCTTATGTTTTAAATTCTAGAGAAGGCTGGAATCACATTTTACAATAGACATTAAACGATGAATCTGAAGTCCTAGGAATCAACACTTCCAGACTCCTTCTGTACTTTCCCACATCTTTTACAGTTAAAAATGCTATTTTCTCTTCTATTATGTTCCTGTAGAAATTCACGGTAATTCTTTTGAAACCTAACAATTACTCATTTATCTGACAACTGCTCTACCAAGTTATATTTGAAACTTAATCACCTTCTAAAGAAAAAAAACCACACTAGTCTACATTTCCTTTCTTCCAATACCTGTAGAACAAATTACCACCAAAAAAATAAAAGCCCATTTCCACAATTTTCTTATCTTTAAAAGTGACTTAAAGACACACTTTAAGGAAGTTGTACCAAGAGATTGCCTACCTGTCTTCCAAACAGGATGCTCGGAGTCTCCCTCCTCCTGCTGCTGCTGCTCAGGAGGCCAGAGCTACCTACTCGGCAGGACAGCCGGTACTGACAGTGTAGACGCCAAGAGCTCAAATCTTAACTCCTGTGTATGCTAATGCATGTCTTCTTCGGATCTATCAATTACACCTATTGCACAAGGAGCTCCACAAATTTACAAACATCACGCTGAACCATGACATGGAAAGGTGTGATGTGGTGTGCACACACAGCTACAAACACCAAGGGCAGCTTGGCAAAACATCTGCTAAAAATACAGCCTTTGAAACCACACCCAAGGGGAGAGCGTGACGGGGGGACATCCCTGGGGTCACCACTGCTGGAGAAGGCTCAACAGAAAAACAGTACTCACTACAAATCCTGTGTTGGAGACACTCAGAAGTCCAAAAAAGAAAAAAAAAGGGAATATCTAGTTTATTCAGATAGACAAGATTTGTTACTACACTTTGCAGCTTCCAAACTTTGCAAGTGTCAAGGCTTAACAGAGCAGGGCTGGAAGACTTATTACTGCAAGGCCTGGAATCAGCAACAGGGAGAAACACCATGGATGAGCCTGACAGTACTAACCATGTCCAGACACCCAATGCTTGCATGATGCAAATCCTCCCCACAGCGTACCAAACCAAACAAGCACAATTTTTGGTGATATTGGCTCCTTTTCAGAATTTTTAGCTTGCTGCTTGGCAGCTCCACTTCCTGCAGACAAGTAACAGGCAAACTACACTGAGCATCCTCAAACACTGAATATTTCGTGACAAAAAACCCAAACATACACACAATTTCTGGCTGGAGAAGCCAACCAAGCCTGCAGTCACTGCAACAATTCAGCCATGTCTTCAACAACATCCAGGACCTTCTCAGGCACTCACTTTGACCTTCTAAATGGCTGTATAACCATTTCAGTTTGTTGCACATCCCTTCCAAGCACCGGAAGCAACAACGCTTGTGAGGAACTGGGAGTTCCTCCAAGAGCTAGAACTCAGAACAGGATGATCACAGAGAACCCCTCGCTATGTAGCAGCCAGAAGGAGATTCAGTTTGGCCTTTCAGGAGTTAAGAGGTGGTATGGATGGTTACAGTTTTGCTTCAATGTTAAATCTTATCGACAAGTATCAGCTGCTGTAGATGACTAAGATGTGGACAGGATGGCGTATTTGTATCTGTAAGAAGGAATATCCAAAACCTTATTTGCCGGTTAATTTAGAACAACGCCCCCAATGTGCTTTTATTGTTAAAATTCTGTCTAGTAAAGCTTCAGTACACCTACAGTCCAGCAATAAAGACCAAGTACTTGCAGTAGAAAGTTAGAGATCTATATCAGTGATTACTTTATAGCTCTGCAACAGACAAGGTTAAAAAAAACCCCATAAAAACATAACCTGTAAAGTTAGTATTTCCTATCCATCTATAGGAGGTTTTCGATGGGGAAATGGCTAAATTTTAAGGCATCTATATGAGAGTGGAGGGTGCAAAAACAGGGTAGAGAAGCTGAAGGGTGAAGATCCTCGAAATATACCGTATACCTAGTATATAATTCCCAAATTGCTGAAATAATGGTATCTCAGTTAAGAAGCACATGATACATAATGGAAGTTGGGGATCAAGAAATTCTAGCCCGCTGCAGTACAGATGGATGTCACAGATAGTAAAACTCCTACATGCTCCACTTCTTAATTATTACCGAAAGAGTTATTAAAATATAAAAAAAAAAGTTTCGGTTGCTAAAGCCTTGAAGTAGGTTAAATGAAATTAAAGGTTTCTGTTTTCATGGGATTCAAGCTGATTTCGATTACAAGCTCGCTACCAACCAATGTATGTCTGTAATTAACCACACTTTAAACTTCGCTCAGGGAAGCCTTTTTGAGGACCCAGGCGGCTCCCGCTCCACCAGGACCGCGAGCCTCTCCCCGGGGCACGGGCGAAGGAAGGGCTGGCCCTGCTCCTGATGGAGCGCTCCGAGCGCACGGACCCGCGGGGCTGCGGGCACGGCCCAGACCGGCTCCCCCGCACACGCTCCCTCCTCCGAGCGGGAGAGGGACCCGTGGCCCTTCCTGCGAGCCCGCTCCGTGCGCTCGGCTCTGCCCGAGGGAGCCGCCGGGGCGCTGCGGCCGCGGGCAGCCGGAGCCGCCGGGCAGGAAGGGCCGGGGCGCCGCCGCTCGCCGCAGGC
>VZRO01005638.1:214178-235873 GCA_013397915.1 Daphoenositta chrysoptera | reverse complement strand
GGAGGGGCAGAGCGGCTCCGCCGCCGCCCGTGAGGGGCTGGGGCTGCCTGTCTGGGTGTCCCTGTGCCTGTCCCCGTGGGTGTCCCTGTGCCTGTCCCCGTGGGTGTCCCCGTGTGTATCCCCGTCTCAAACGCTTGATGCTGCCATCACAAACCAGCGCGGGTCCAAAGCATCCCAGAGCTCCAAACCCGGGCTTCAGAGCACGAACCCACCGGGCCACAGCAGCAACACCGCGGGACTTGGAGCAACCTGAGCCCGCGGGGCAAATGCGGCAAGACCCCGTGCCAATGGTACAGAATCGTGGGATCATGGAGCCGTGGAATCCCCAAGGCTGGAAGAGGCCTGTGGGAGCGTCAAGCCCAGCCACCAACCCAGCACTGCCGCTGTAACCCCCGCAGCGCTGAACTCAGTGTTCTTCAGATAGAACATCATCAGATTGCTGTTGATAGAGGCCGTATCGGTGTGCAAAAGTCACTGCGCTCCACTTGCTTCACCGTTTGTTACCAAACAGTGCAACGTGATGTCCTGGTGCTGTGGTGCCATGATGCCATGCCCTGCCACCATATGCCGTTGGTTTCACAACTAAATATTGCACAGATGGACATGCATCAGCTGAAAAAGAAAAAAAAGAAAAGGTATTTAAAAGTTAGGAAACACCCTATGTAAACTTGTGCAACCTGTACTATCCAGATTACTGTACAAATAAGGTATTATATGAGAATTGTTGTAAGCACAGTCTTGGCTTGTGCAAGGGCAGGTTGGTTTTTCAGAATGGTTTCTGCCTGACCCAGGCCATGAGAATGGGAGCTCTGCTCAGATCCTCCACAGCAGCTCAATGATTATTTCATGCTCGTTTTTAGATGTGTGTTCTCATGATTTATCTACTCCATATTAGTTACACCTGGCACCTAGGTACTTGACAGAGTATGTAGAATCATGCAACTGTAAACTCTTTATCATAACTGTTTAGTGGACAGGTTTTCACAGACTATCCCTTGGAAAACACCTGCTCACTGAAGCTGAGACATCATCTTATCATTCAGCCATAAAGGAAAACCAACTCAGGCAGGGCAAAGATTTGAGCCCGAGTCTCCCACCGTCCTGCTGAAAGGTTTTACCATTTTGCTGTATCCTGTTACACACCAAGGGTTCCTTTTTTGTTCTATTGAAATCCTCATATGTGGTAGGCAGCCCTACAGGCTATGGGATAAGGATTTTCCATTTCAGATTCCCAAGAAGAGAAGAGTCCATTGCAGCACAGACACAGAATTGCAGTCAGCGCATGTGAACTCTTAAGAAAAAAAATACTTTTAAAAAAATCTCTAGTTGATATATGCAAACTAAAGTTTCTCAGATTACTACAGCAGTTAAATTTAGGTGCATTTTTCAGAAGTGGCTTAGTAAAATGTGTCTGTGACACCAAATGAAAGTCACAGGGAATATCCCAGCAATATTTCACTGTGGGAACAACAGTGTTGTTTGTTCGGTCTCGTATTTGAAAACAGCTAAAAAATGGTGGGGGTTTAAACTTTGTCTCTAATAAATACCATATCCTCTGATCATTGTAGTTCATTAATGATAAGTTATAATGCAGTGACAGTGGATAAACTGGTGCTCTCAGTATAAATGGTTGTTAATAATAATAATAAAGCAATTGGTATCAGAACACAGCAAAGTATCACAAAATTATTTCAGATGCTGCCAAAACATAAAATGAATGTAAAGTATTCTGAGCACACTGCCATCAGTCTGTGTTGATCATCAGTGCAAGATACAGCTCTGTCCTGTGAGCTCTGAACTCCAGCCTGCTGCAATGTGCTTTTATCTGCCTGGATCAGTCTCACACTGCACTAGGACAAAATGTCTCGACAAAGCAGGGTTCCACAGTGATACAACAGAAGCTCACAGTGCTGTTCAACTTCCTCAGGATCTCTGGAGCCTCAGAAATTGTGGGAATACTGTGTGAGATGATGATCCGATTTTTCAAGATTGCTCTTTTAAAGTCACGATTAATTTATCCCTCCCTCCTAAATTATTTATCATCAGGAAAACATCATAATGACATAGTATCACGATGCATTTGCATTTTAATGTAGTAACGTATGTTTACTTCTCAAAGAACCTACCAAACTGGTTATTCAAGGTAGCATTGTGAATTTTTCATCACAGGAAAGAGGAGATATCAGCACCAATGTGGCCTAGTCCGGGAACGCTGAATAAATTATTTAAAAAGAAAAAAAACAACAACCCCATTTGAAACTCTATTACTCAGCACAAAGAGAGAGCGTGACACAAGGTTGTGGAAATCTATAGGTAAATAACTGCAAGTGCTTGCAAGGCGAAATCTTGGTTTGTTACCCATGAGAGTGCGACAAACACCCAGAAGCTCACAATCGGGAAAATAAAAGATATTTGTGTCGTATCTTTAAATTGATCCACTTCTCTAAGCAATACTAGGAAGTTAATTCACAGGAACATTTTAGAGCTTTCCAGATTGCTTCGTTATATCCCTCCAATTTTAAGCAAGGCCAACAATTGTAACAATTTTGTGTCTTTTATTGACCGGCTCATAGAAATCATTAATTTACATCCCCTGCCTGGACTAGGTTCCCCAATCTCCCTTCTTTGGAGGCTGAAAGAGGTGTCACTGGCAGAGGTGGGAGAGGATGAGTGCCAGACCCAAACCATCAAGTACCAGTAGGAGTTACAGCCATGCTACAGGAGCACCTGTAGATATATAGAAAAACTTTCATATGGAAACTTTGTTTCTCTGTGCATGACTTCATCACTTTGTACAAATATATACACTGTACATCTATATATACACTACATACCCCAGAAACAGAACTGTTTTTATGCAAACCATGGTCGGGTTTCTTTGTTTCAGTCACCTGCAGACACATGATGAAGTGTTTTGTATAAACCACATATTTACCACGGTCTAGCTACTTGTGAAGGCTGTAGGGATGCTCACTTCGATTCCTTGCTAAATGCAACCCATTTAATTAAAAGTGTAGTCAAGAGAAATGTCACTTTCTGTGCTGCCAGAAGAAAGTGCACGGGCAGATTCTGTTCACCAAGCTTAGACTCCTGTAACACTTCATTTGTGCTCACACTGGAAGGGGCTAACAGCCACACGGAAAGAAGGTGTTTATAAAGGATGTATTTGTGATGTAAGGCGCATTAACAGCTCTTGTCCTCAAGCTACAGTGCATTCCAGACACAGTAATATGGGCTGGAATTTGCAAACTTACTGCTGTACGGGATGCAGTGAGGAAGGAACAGTCCTACAGAAACTCAAAACCTGCCTTGGTGTGAGCAGTAACTAACACAGTTAAAGCTTATTTGTTTTCTAATTTGAGGTACTATGGTTCAAAGATAAGGGTCTGACCAAAACTAGTTAAACCAGTTTAGGAAACGTCCAGGAACTTATTTTTAGCTGTGGATTAAAGAGAATTAGTGCATTTAAAGGTATCTTTGGATTCGAAACAGAGCAAACACCTCATGAGAGGAAATTTGTGATTTTACTCTCCAAAGAGTTGATACAGTTTTTTGTCAAGTGCCTCTTTTGTCTTTTACTAATGAATTAACTGACTGAGGATACTTATTTAGTGATCTGAGTGGGTTTTAAATTCAGTCCTGAATACACTGCATATTAGATATCAGTGTAGAAACAGGATGGGTAACAAATATATTGTTTGCAATTGAATGCATTCTGCTACCTTTTCTATGTTTTCCATCATAATGTGCTAATTCTTTGGGGTTTGGGAGCAACTGTTAGGATTACAATGTATATCCAGTAAAGATTACTGAGTCACAGAATGGAATGGGCCTCTGGAGATTGTTTAGTCCACCCTTCCTGCCCAAAGCAGGGCCACCTAGAGCAGGTTCCTCAGGGCTGTGTCCAGCTGGTCTTTGAGCAGCCAAGGACAGAAACTCTAAACCCACTCTGGGCAACCTGTGCCAGTGTTTGAATTCCTTCACAATAATAAGAAAAGGTGTTTTCTTTTGTTTAAGTGGAAATTCCGTATTTTTCTTTGTAGCCTCCTATCCTATTGCTGGGCACTGCAGAGGAAAGTGTGTCACTGCTTTCCCCTGAGCAGGAATTTACACACACAGCTCACAGTCAGCGTGCTGGTCACCTGCATCCCCAGGGCCTTTCCCACAAAGCTGCTTTCCACCCACTTTGTCCCCAGTCTGTACTGGTGCGTTGGGTTTCTCCTCCCCAGTGCAGGGCTTGGCATTTCCTTTGTTGAACTTTACGAGGTTCCTGTTGGCTGATTGTTGTCTTTTCCTGCGTGACTACACATAAACACTATTTCTACTTTTGCATCCTTGCCATGTCACTTAAAAGCAGCAGAAATACCCGCCATGAGATCTGAATATGAAACTTCATTTCATACTATTTATTTTGAAAAAAGTAATTAAAACACCTCTTAACTGTACTGGCCACTGTGCCAAGTCCTGTCAGCTTAATAGTAATGATATTTTTGTTTGATATTTCCTCTCTTCTTTTTCATTACCTTTTGGCATATCAATACACTTAATTATATTTTAGTACACTGAGTATATTGATAAGTGTGTGGGTGATAGAAATAGTTGCTAGGAAAGGCTGATATCCATGAACATGGCTGCAGGGGGAAGTGATCCTTTAGAAGAATGACAGAAGTTTAGTTATAACTTGATCATGTGAAGCTTGGCTCATCACTTCTTTTAAAACTGGGGCTGTCTGGGTCATATGGCTAAAATTAATCAGTTTATAAAGAATAAATTTTTGTACAGGATAGACTTCTTGAAAGAAACCAGATACTGAAGATGTGAAAGTTGTTGCTCAATTAGAAACAGCAGACTGGCTGAAAAAAAATTACAGACAGGTAGCTCTGTGAGGAACAGAGGATTAAAGGGAGCTGAATGGGCTCGTGGTGCTCAGCTGTCCCAGGCACGGGGTCACAGAAGTCCCTTTGTAAAATGACCACATGTGATTTTTAACACAGCTGTACTTTGCTTCTTCTAACCTTCTTTTAATTGTCCTTCAGCTTTCAGTCTAAATGCATTTGCCAATATACCTTTGTTTCTCTGCCAGCACTTGCCTTTTTAACCATCAAACCACTCCTGCAGTGATACATTTGTTGAGAGCAATCTTATCCCATTTCAGCTTTCATTTTACAGGCCTAGAAGAGCCATGATCTGCAAATTTTCTCTCGTGTAGAGAATTTATCTCTTATCCATTCCAAGTGCCCATCTTTGCATGCTTTTTGGATTAAATTCATCATTTTATACAATATTCCAGATAAAGTTTCACTGAGATCTTACATGGCAGAAATGTTTCCATACCTCTACTGACAACAGATCTCTTGATGTCAACTTGAGTTTATATTTGTTTTTGTCATAACTGCCTCATGTCTGCAGTTCATAAAAAGTGTGATTTTGATGAGTATATTTTGGTTTCCTCTTCTGTCATGTCTAACTGAGGCTCTAGCATATAGTGGTGCTGTTTGTTCCCAAGCATAAAACTACACATTTGTATATAAATAAAATTTATTCTCATTTCTAGCAGTCTAGGCTATAGGCTCTTTTAGTATTAATTCTAATTGGTAGTCATTAGTTATTTGTCTTAAAGATGTTTTTTCACTTTATCAGTGAATTTTCATTACCATGTATCTACATGTCAACATTAGTTGTAGCTATTTCCTTTTATGTCCTCTCATTCCATGCTTCACTTTGACTCTTTATTCTATTTATTAGTTTTCTGTATCAAAATGTTGAAATCTGCTTCTTTCTTTTGCTTAGTAACTACATTATACACCCCAAGGTTTAATACCTT
This sequence comes from Daphoenositta chrysoptera, assembly GCA_013397915.1. Taxonomy (NCBI): domain Eukaryota; kingdom Metazoa; phylum Chordata; class Aves; order Passeriformes; genus Daphoenositta; species Daphoenositta chrysoptera. Next base: position 230,049 of record VZRO01005638.1, on the reverse strand, counting down.
TGAATTCATCATCAGTTCTCCCTTCTATTTCTGTTTTTGTTACCCCTTTCTTGCACAAGCTCAATAATTTGTACTCAAGCACTGATGACACACAATCAGATCTGGCTCACAAAAACAAGGGTGATCATTTCTCCCTCTGTGTAACTCTGTAAACTTTACAAGTTTCTTATTGCTCACGTTGATTGCATCACAATTTTTCCTGTTCTATTAAACAGTTTAATAATATACTTTAATATAAGCAGAACATCCTGCCTCAATGCTGTTTTCTCCAAAGAATTTCTCTTCAGCTTTCTGATTTTGTAGGTTCAAAGTTATTAATTTATTTCTCATGTTTACTCTATTCTAAGGAAGCCATTTCATGCTTTCACCTGTGAAATAATCCCTTCCTCAGACATAAACACTGTTTCAAAAGTTTGCAGTTTGTCTGTGTTTATTGTTCCAGTTATCCTTTCGATAATGTTGCGATATATTCATTGCAACTTGCATGACAGGGGCAGAGCAGAAACCTGAAGCAATCAGTGATGAGGGCCCTCTTCAGCAAAGGAAGATGCAGAAGAGAGAACAGAGCACTGTTCTGCTGCCTCGGGTCTCCATCCCCACAGTGACCATGCTCTCAAGAATGGGTTGCAGTACTGGAAGAACTGGGAGAGAATTCTGTGTGCCTTTATCACGAGAGGGACGGGTGAAGCCAAATTCTGGAGATGGTGATCCATGTCACAGTGACCTAAGAGACTGTGTCTGCTGAGAAGCCTCCTGTGGATTCCTGGAGTAAGGCAATCCAGAATTTAAGAGACAACAGCAAAGGAGGAGAAAGAGAGCAGAGAATTGAAATACCTCATTTTTTGTAGCCTGTACTGAATGAAAAGTTGGTAAAAAAACCCCCTCCTGCTTGTGTGATTAACTCCAGGGACAGACTGGGTGAGGCCTTTGAGTGCAGACAAGGTATATTGGGACTGCTGGCTACCAGTTTGCTCATGCAATGCTGCTGCCTGTGCAGACCCTGCCTGCTGGGATAGCTCAGAGAGCTGTGCCTTTGTGATCAGGAACGTTACTTCTCCACAGCCCTGAACTAATTGCTGTTGCTAATTGCCCCATGCTTTCCACTCTAGAGTAATTTCAAAAAGTATTATGCTTATTTTGGTTTTACTCAGGTGATACAAGGAGCTGCTGATCCTGGTTGTGGTGAGGAGAAAGTTAAAGACAAATCCCTTGCAGAGTTTTCTGTGGTTTTCTGTGTTTTCTGAACTCAGAAAGATAGCTCGATATGGCAAAAGCAGGTAGATAAAGAGCCACGAAAGAAAAGTAATTAAAGAAAGAGAAGTGGAAAGGCAACAAAAGTAGGGCAGGGAAGGATTTCAAACACAAAGATGTGTAGGTGGATGAGGAAGAGCTGAAGACTGGCCATCGACAGCAAATGGAGTTGTTAAAATGACATGACTCTTGTGTGATGTGCCTTTGACTTTTTGGACTGTGGAGATGGAGAAGGTGTTTAGAAAAGCCATCAGGCATGGAAATGGAGACTCATGTAAGCTTTCCATTATTTTGAGTGTGAATCCTTGAATGGATAAGGAAAATATGTCTTCTCTCATAGTTGCACTGTAGTTGCATGATGTAGTTTTCTACTGAACAAAGTTCTGTTATTCTTCATCAAGGTTTCCAGGCTGCCATAGCACAAACAGCCTGTAAGAAGCAGCCTCAGACTCATGGCAAATTACAGCTTCAACAGGGGAATGAGAGCAAGATCCCTGCTGAAGATACCGGGTTGTAACACAGACTAAAATATGGAAAAATGCAAATCCTACCTTAGGAAACTGCATCCTGATAAAGCAGATGTTGTGCTGAAGTGATTCCTACGGCTCCTGTGAAGGGGTTACTCTGCCAGCATCTCTGGCCAGAGCCTCGCAACTGTCCCTGAAAATCTGCAGCAGATGTAGCAGCACAAAGAAGAAAGGATCAGTCTGGTGTATGCTTATCTTCTGGCTCTTAGACACAGTCCCAGGACCCATTCTGAGATTTTTTTTACTTTATTTACTTTATTTATTATCTAGAATTTCATGTGAGTTATTGAGTGATATGACTTGGAAAATGGTTTGAAATTTAAAATTAGTAAAATAAGGGTGGCAGTAGGAGAAAGACCACGCTCAGAAACTGTGGAACTTCATCTAAGTAACTTATTTACTTAAAGAGACCCACAAGTCACCAAGAGCAAAACGAGATAGTGAGGGCACACAAATAGGGTTAGTACTTGCAATCAACTCATCTGTGGCATATTCTTTTGTCTGCATTTTACTTTATGCTATTGGTTGTACCAATATGGTTTAAGATGCTACTGCAGTTCCAATAACTATTTGACATTGATTTAGAGCCATCAACCTTAGTGCCATCTGCAGTTTCCAGATAATTTGCTGATACCATGTGAGTAGCACTGGAAGACAGAAGTTGAATATCAAGGAGAGCAACACCCTGCCTTTGTTTCTTACACTCTGCTTCCTTAAGCATCTGCTATCAGCCACACTTAGGGTAGCATTGAGAAAAGAAAATATTGGCTCATTTGGCAGTCACTGTCTTCACTAATATCACTGAGCAGATTTACAGAGGTTGAGCAATGTAATCTGTTTATGGGACATGGTTGAAAGATGCCACTGATGCTGAGACACCCCTGTTAAGATTAAGATCTCATCGAGCAATGAACTACATGAATTCTAGATCTCATCGAGCAATGAACTACATGAATTCTAACACTGAAAAATGCTTTGTTCAGATAGGTATTCAGATATTCATCTGAGCCACTATTAGAGAGCTGCTTAAATTTGCCTTAGAATTATCCATTTTAGAACAGAAAATAATATTCTTGGCCACACAGTAAATTTAATCTCTACCAAAAGCTCTGTTGTAACACTCACTGCCTTGAAATTATTTTTAAGACATTTGAATTTACAGTCTGTGATTCAATTGCAGCTGTAATATCACTGCAATATTGCTACAGCCTCCAATAGGACTTGGCAACTAAGGCAGAGTAATCAGGTCTTCAGGGTCTCAAGGATACAGCCTTTTGGGGCAGAATTTAAGGACATGCTGGACATTTGTCAAGTGTTTCTGGTCCCACCATGCAGTCCTAAGAAGACAGCAGGATGTTCAAAAATCCAAAACACTGTAACAAACACACAGTAGCTATGGCAATTCCCAGAAGGGAGTCTGGGAAATCTAACGTGCTTTCACTGTAGCTATGGTTTGCAAATGCACGACAAATCCAGCAAACTTCATGTGTGTTGGAGTTAGAAAAAATGCCTGGTGTGCCCATGAAGAATCTGTAGAGGTAGTCTACTGCAGACTGTGTCAGGCTCTCTGTTTAAGCACTAATTCAAGGGACATATACCAGCATCCAAAAATCCTTCACCTAAAAATATCGGCCTAAATGCAACAGTCTTTACTCTAGCAGAAGGACTCAGCAGTAACTCTGAGCTGTGATCTCCTTTTGGAGCAGCCTAAATATCCAGTAATCTGGTGATTAAGGCACCGACAGTGGTGTTGACAGACCTGATTTCAGTCCTCATGCTGGCTGATGAGTGGCTTTAGTGTTAATTCGTTGTCCCATTGTCCATGAGAGTGACCTTGACAGCAGGCTGCCGTACACGTGGAGTGCCAACCTCCTGCAATCTCTTACTTGCACCGTTTTGCTCTATATAATAAATTCTGCAGAGCAGGGATGTGGAAGAGAGACAGAATGTGGATTAGAAAACACTTCTCTCCTTCTAACTAGGATTCCCCTAAGGGAGAAAACTAATCCCACTCTCCTCAGGAGAGAAGCACCTTTCTGCTCTTGGGGGTGTCAATTACATTTATCTCTGTTCTTGGCAGGACCAACCAGTGGGATTAAAGTTGAATGCATTGCTTAGAGAGCCAGGGTTTGCAGTCAGGGGCTGAGGCAGTCAGACGCCTGAAAGTCAACACTTTTGTAAACTTTATTCAGATCGATATGCTGAGTTTTGAGGCTCAACAGTAGAAGAAATCAAACTGGGCATTTCTGTGAGACACTTTAATAGCTGCTCTTATTTGACAGTGGGTCAGGATCTCTGGTCTTTGGCCATCGTGGAATTTAGTTTTTTATTCTTTTTCTTTACTCCTGCTTTACTCAAGACAGTTTTTTGCCAAAACTATTATGGCATAAAATATTATTTTGTACTGTGAGTTTGTTCTGTCAAGTCCTGATTTCCCTGAAATTATATCAGCTGTATTTAGCTTAACTATTTCCATTAGTTAAACATCTTCATATTTCTTGGTGTTTCATGGAAATGAAAGCTGTAGCACTTGGATCCACTAATTTTGCCTGAAGGGCAGCAGTCCATTTGGTAGCTAGAATGTTAAATAAATCAAGTCTCCATATTGTCTTTAAAAGGGAAAAGGGTTTCTTTCATTTCCTCCATGTCCCATTCCTATCTCCTCATTCCCTTATCTTCTCTTTGTCTTACTAGACTGGGTGCTACAATCTCTTGGAATCTTTTAAAATCACAGAGAAATTTTAGTTGGAAGGGACCTCATCTGATCTGACTCCCCACTGAAAGCAGAGGCAACTCCAAGGCTTGACCAATTAAAAAAAATCTGTTTTCTCTGGCTGCAAACCCTCCTCCTTCTGCTACTCTGATTTACACTGATCCATCTATTGTTTCTGTAAATGTTAATGCATGATAAAGGAGCTGTAGTTGTTTTGGAATTAACTAGACACGCTGTAAGCACATTGCCTGAGTGTTTTGTTTTGTTCTTTGCCTTGGTGTGTAGGTGGTGAGTTCTGATGAGCTTCTGTGAGCAAAGACTCATGAACAACCACACCACTGTGGGCTCTGTAATTTCTAAGCTCTATTTTACAATGCAGGTAAGAGGATGCAGCACTAATTTAGGACAAAATACATTACAGAGATATTGAAATGAATACTCAATCCAAGCATTACAAAACCAGAAAGCTCAGAAAAACAGAGAAATAAACTATGTCAGGATAGAGCAACACAGCTCTGGCTGTCAGTGGTGACACCAGGCAGAAATCATGGGAGTCGCAGTAAAGACACTTCAGGGTTTGTGATCTCTGGTTAAGTTTCATGGAGTAGCATGAAATGCCTCTGTCTGTTACACCACTGAGAGGGGGATGGTAAGGATGCAGACAGTTCTTAAAGCATGGCACCACCACTGCCCTGGTGGCTTTTTGCCAGGGTCAAATGCTTGTCAGAGTGTGGAGACCATCAGCCAGCTGTCTGGGGAGCCACAGGCAGAGCAATGTCCACTTCTTCCCCTCAGGAGTCTTATTAAATGGAACTGTGCCTCTGGTCTGAGGCCCAGACAGCGTTGTATTCTTCTTGCCCTCCCTCTCAGAGCTGTTTCCCCCTCCAGGGCTGTCCCTGTCACTGGGGGTGCCTGCCCAGGGCCTGGCTGCACCCACAGCAGGCAGCACACAGAGACCCCTGGGTAGGCTGCAGCAGGGGGACAGACATATGCCAGGAGAGAGCAGAGCAGAGACATCCAGCTTGAGCTACGGTGTGTTCTAGACCACCCGGCAAGCTGAAAAAGCCCCATCTGTCATGGCCCAGCTAATTAGTGTGAGTGCAGTGCCACAAGGGTGCAGCGACACCGGCTCCAGTCCCGGGGCTGGCGCAGCTGGCCGGGCTATCCGATAGCTCGGCACTGCAGCAGACACAGGCAGTCACCGTCTAAGGGATGCTGGCCTAATTCTCTCGCCTCACAAATTTTAACTCAGACAAAGGAGCACCCTTTTTCTGGAAGTCTGAAAAAAAACACTTTTCTGTCTTTTAAATGCAAATGCTGCAGCAAAAACAATGAAGAGTTGTACTGCCAAAAGCCTGTGCTCTGGACGAAGCCACGTTTTCTCTTCAATGTGACAGAATCTAGAAAAAAAATCAGGTAACGGGTTTGGTCACACTGGAGCTAAGAAACAGTGCTAGGCTTTCCCCACTGATCTAACTGCTGGACATGCAGAGGGTTTGGCTGATCCTCAGTATTCCTATCCCTGTGTAGATTGATGGTCTGGGAATGCCTTTGGGCTCACAAATACAGATGTGAGACTGCAGCACTCATTAGCGTCTGTCTGTGCAGTCAGTGAGCAGGAGCTCTGAGCTCCACCACAGTGCACATCTTCAAGACTTCTGAAACAGTCTCCATGGCTTTTCCCTCCTGTGTTTTTTAACATTTTTATTTCTATGTGTAAGTCCTTTCCAAATTTTTTTACTAATTTCGTTGTTCAGAGCAGTTATGAAAGCCAGTTTCCAGTCTCGTGTACCCAAGATTGTACAAAGATATAAAGAGAAAACCCGTGTTTACTCTTCTTCCCATGTTTAAACATGTGAGACCATCTTTTTAACATGATAGAACTTATTTTTAACCATGCTCTAATGCAAAAGACTTTGAGTTTCTGTTAGATGACTTCAGCTTCTCCAGGCTGAAAAATGTTTGTGTGTTGGTTAGGGCTTTTTTAATTTATTTTGGCTTTCACCTATCATATGCAACATACAGCTTTACCCATCTTCTCTTTCATGGAACTCTTTAATCTCCTTTTCGGACAACTTGCAATTGCTCTTTATCCCAGCCATCACAGTATTTCTTCATGAGTGCTCTGTGTTGCCATGCAGTCAAAGGTGCTGTTGCCTGGTTTTTTTAATGTTACTTTTGGGCAGGCTACTCTTGCTTATAGTTTATGTTTGGGGCCACAGCTTATTTCTTCATCAAATGCATTTGGTTTTGGAGTTCTGCCAGGGTTTGTCCTGTTACAGGGCATTCATTTTAGAAGGATGGCTTTGCTGGGCCTGGCTGTAATAACCCTTTTGGTTAGTTCCTGGTGCATTAATAGCTTTTATACTGCAGGCTGCTGTGTTTGATTAGTGCAGCCTTATCCTTTAGTTCTGAGTCAGCCTCACTTGGCAGAATTTACCAGATTACCCAAATGACCAACCCTCACAACTTCATTTACTCCAGTTTCTGGAATAATCTCACCACACCCATCAGCATCCTCTGTCCTTTCCTGAGCTGCTATCCTCAGTTTCTCTGGGATGTTATTTCAGAGCTCTGTCAGTCTGAATTTCATAGATTCTTTCATACTGGAGGCTGATTATTCCAGAACTTTCTCTAGAATACTGTATTGCTTATAAACCCCCTTCATTTTCAGCTCCTGAACCCTTTTTGATTGTGGTTTCTTCATGATGGGCAATAAGGTGCTTCTGGGATTCAGGGTCTGTCTTTTTTATCCCCTCTTTCTACGGCCCAGACAGTGGTGGAATACTTGTGCTCAGATGCAATTTAGAGTTATATAATCCCAGCTGTATGCTGAAGAGTTGCCTTTCAAGTAATAAAATATTCATTTGCTCCCACAGACATTTTAAAACACATTAGAGAAGCATTTATACTGATTTTCCCATTTGTTAAAACTTGTGTTTAGAAAACTCACATCTGGATCATATTTACTCTGATGGCTTCTTTTAAAACTTTGACAGTGATGGCTCGCCTGAGTGAAATGAAATGCTGTGTTTTGAAACTGATTGTGATAATGATAATTTGATCTGAAAATATAAGATTATTGTTGGAATACTTCAAATGGCTGGCGATGTTAAACAAAGCACTATTGCCTTGAAACAGAGAATCTTGTTCTCTGAGTGTGACTGATCTCTCAGGAAGTTGTTACTTGGCACACTTTTGATTGCTTAGGTTTTAACTCTTATATTTTTCAAATCCAGTCTGTAACTCTGAAGTGCCTTGTAGCCTGTGAGCTGCTGTTCTCTCATGCCAAGACAGACATAACAAAACCTCTCCAGGTTTGCTCTCCAAGGACACCCAGACTGTCCAGGCCCAAAGCCTCTAAAGGAGGGGCAAGCTGAGAGGAAATTACATCATTAGCTAAAGTTTTAATTGGTGAATTTATGCTGATATGCAAATGAACCAAACCTATAAAGGTGTGGGGAACTCGTGACTCCTGGTCCATCTTGGGGTCCATTTTTGGATGTGGCCTTTGGCTCCCAGGGTGCGCCTTTGAAGGCCTTTCAAATAAATACCTGCCTTTATCCCCTTATTCCTGTCTAGTCTCTGTTTCTAGGTAGCCACACAAGGCATCACTTTGGTAAATATTTAAGAGATAATCTTGGGTGAAACCAGTAATTTTGTTGATAGAAATACCTCATAAAACAGAAGAAAATTCATCACTGCTGAGTAGAGTTCTCTAGAAGGAAAACATTCCTTTAGTAATTCTTAACAAACAAAAAAAAAGGCTCAATAAAATATCTGATCTAATTTTCTTGTAAAATCCATGGACACTTTGGTTAAGGAAAGTTAGGAAAATGTCATGGCTTAGTAGGTATTTTCTTGCTTATGCTTGTGTGATAGAATCAGCATAGTCCGCTCTGAGGGAAGTATAGAGAAGTTGATTCTCGGTGTAAGGAAGAAAACTCAAAGGGAAATTCTCAGTGTTGCCAGGTACAAAAGGAAGGTATACAAATGTAACTTTGCCACATAGTGCCCTGGGGAGAACAATTGATACAGTAAGCTGTAAACAATAAGAGAGCCCACAAAGTTGCGGGAACTTGTTCGTTTTTTAGCTATTCAAATTGTTGTGTGAGGATAAGGAAGTTTTTGGTTCACAGAATATTTCCTCTGTGTTTAAGTCCTTCTGTGAGGGAAGAAATGACAATGTTAGGGAGGATTCAGATTCTTGTTTTCCTGGCAGGCTTAAAATGTTAGAAAATAAGAGTAAGCTGACTACTTCTGCCAGGAAGAAAAAGATAAATATCAAAACTGAGTCAGAAAGGATCCTATATGCCACATCCAAAGCCATATTCCAAAGCCTAAAGAGAAGATAACAGCAAGAACCAACTGCACATTTGGAACCTCACTAAGATTTGCTCACAGTGTTCTAGAACTCAGCTCTTTGCTTTCTGATATCTGGAAGCCCATTTTCTTATTAAGAGTTGCAGACATAATTCTGTAACTTGAAGGATGAGATCATGTGACTTTTAGGTTCCCAAGACACATAAAGTGAAAGCAGGCTCAGAATGAACAGTTTTCCTCCACAGATCACTTTCTGCTGTGCCATGGCACTGGCTGATACAAACAAGGCCACAGTCACAGATGTGTGTGTGTGTGTTTGTGTTTATGTACAATCTCTACTCATTATACCGTGAATAGTGAATACTCATTAAGGAATAAGTGAAAAAGCATGAAATTCCTTCTCAGAGTGTGCTGTTTTGCACACATTTTAGGCATGGGCTGGACTCCTCAAGGCTGAGACAGGGTCACAGGTTGAGGAGAGTGCTCTTCATTCCAATGGCCAGCATATATAAGCTTGCAAGTATTTATCCTTGCTGTGTGTGTTTGGTTCCTTGTACTCAACAACACGAGGTTAGTATTTCAGTTTTACTGGTAGTGAAGCCAAGGTACTGGAAAATTTAACAGCTGAAGACTAAGCAGCCTGGGAAGAGTAAGATTCAGATGCTAAGCCCACAGCTGCTGCTCTTCTTTCTAAACCAAACTGAATCTGACTCTGTCCTACATACATATTATAATATTATAGCATGAGGTTTATCTAAAGACTTCAGCAAATGTAGCCATGACTCCTGAAAAGCTGAAAACATGGAAAGGCTGCAGGTGAAAGTCCTACAGCCTTGGAGAGAAGATAACTGTAGAAGAAAGAAATATGTGTAGCATACTTATTCAAGAATGTTGGTAGTTCAAGGTCTCTTTTGTAGAGATAGTCAGGCATCTGAGTTGGTTCTGCTCTGTGGGATCAAAACTGACCTTGTTTTGTCTTGTGTGTCCTCTCGCACAAGACATGTATTTTTTGATTGCCCCAGTCTGAAAGATGACTCTTTTTGAAAATATTTACTGTCTCCCAGCAAACAGTGACAGTGGTAGGCAGGTTTTGTCCAGAGAGAAGCAAAGTAGCTGGAATGTCAGTTTTCTTAATTCATTTTGCTCCATCCAATTTATTATGGACATGAAGTTGTATACTTAATAAAGCCATCCACATAAGGAAGTATCGTGTCATATTCGAGATGAGCTACTCACAAGCAGAGCAAAGTGTATGTGTGGGATTGTTACTGATGAAAAACCCAATGTTAATGACAATGAATGGTGCTCTGTACTATGTACTGATTCTAGAAAATGGAATCCAGTGAAATGGATACATGAATATTTGTATGAGTCATGCTAAACTAAGGTTATGCTTCTCAGGGAAATGATGAAGCTCATTCTTAGAAAGGAGGAAAGAAATGTCTTTCAATTTACAAAGCTGACTCAGAAAATGACTAAGCATATCATAAAACATGTTCATACAACTCTTAACATGGTTTACAGGCCTCAGCTCCTTCTTTCTCACTGCCTTCAAACCACCTCGTTAGCGTAACAGCAGTTAACAGCAAGAAACTGCCCCTGGCAACATGAACCACAGCGCCCTGACCTAGAGAAAGGTGTACATTTTGCACAATATGATCCCTCAAGGCAAGGAGCTGGAGCAGCAACTCTAGCTGAGGTTTGCTCAGCAACGCTTTCTGTCCGTGTGTGGCAGAGACACAGGACCCCGTGTTTGCTGTAACTTAAACCTCTAAGTCATTAATCCCTCCGTCCGTGTGGGTTCTGTGTGTGAGCTTCGTGCTTGCTTCACACCTGGGCTCTCTGTGCCGCGGGGAAGGGGATTACAGCTCTGGACCTGCCAGTCTGGAGAGTGAGTGCAAGGGCAGCTGCACAGACCCTCCTGCCATTTCACTCCCACCTCTACTCCCTTTCTCCCTACTCTCTCCCTCTGCACAATGTCTACCTGCTAGATTAGAAGTATGTGACTGCTATTTAACCCTCATGGCATCTTTGTGAGTCCCTGCTGCAGCTCAGAGGGCAGGAAGGACACAAGAACAGGGAAAACTGTCAGGTTAATGAAACAGAAACCACCTTTAGAGAAACCACGACAGTGGACAAACTCTAGCCTGGAACAAAGGAGCAGCCATGCCAGTGGATACTCTGGAATAATAGTCTTAGGAGCAGTTTAGAGGCAAATCTAGAAAGCAGCATGGTGAGGAAGGGGCATCAGCATTTCAGTCATAGAAGTGCTGTCTGCCATCTTACTTTTTCGTGCAGAGAAAGCTATTGAAGTATTTCTGAAAGATTAATACAATTTCTGCTATGGAGGATACTGACATACATTGCAGGCTGAAGACATTCCTGTTAAAAACAATCTAATCTGTACCCCTCGTCCCTAACGAAGTTTCCTAAAAAAATTCTTCTTAGTTAATTATAGCTGTAATTCTACAGATCAGACTATGTGAGGAGTGGAAATGTTTCAATAGACTTGTACTTTCCATTTGAGTTTTCTTTTCAAACAAAGAATTCAGGGTAATAGCTGCTCCAACATCAAAGTCACTACTGAATATCAATATTGGAACATGGATTTTCACAATTCTGTGGGCACTGATTTCCTGATGAGTTTGAATTCTGGATGATGAAAAAGATTTCGTGTGTTGAGTTAAGGAGATGTCTTTTATGTTTGTAAGAAGCGTACAGTTTTTATTGCAGCATGACTTTGCTGGGAATGCTTTTATAATTTTATTATGTTTAGGTAACTTTGTGTTTTGAATTATTGTAGGCAGAAAAAATTAGAGCAAAAGTCCAGAAGCTGAACTTGATGATCTTGATCAAACTGAGGTTATCCTCTGATGATTCTATGAATCTCTGTAAAGTGATTGGTTTGAAAAGTGGCTAATGGAGCAGATCCTAGAGAACAGGAGTTAAATTACTCCTAGCGTCAGGTCACATAGGAAAAAAATTCAATCCTAGATCTATAGGGAACAAATATTCTTGAGCATTCTCTCTGTACAGCTTTATTCACCTGCAGTGTCATGTTAAGGTAAGAAGAGCAGCTCTTGAGCCTGGATTTCTGTCAGGAAACAACACTTCATACAGTATTTTCTAGAACCTCTCACATTGCAATCTCCAAGTTTCAGCTTTCTTTTCTTTATTAACCAGGGTTAGCACAGACTGGAGTCTCTGTTGCTTTTGTTCAATGCATTTCTGTGCTAAAGGTAAAGGGCACACTAAATGCCAGCTTTGTATAATTTACAACTCTGATCTTGTGCTGCCTGGAAACAAACAGACTCTTTATGTGTGGGAACACTGACAGCCACAAGGAATTATACATCCTGATTTTCATCATGAGCAAGTGGGTGTTCCATTTTACCTAGAACTGGAACAGCTGGTATGAACAGAGGCTTAAACTCGAGGAGAGGAAGCAAAGGAATAAAGAATAGTGTGTCACAACAGGGCTTAGTCTAATGTGAGCCTAGAAGGAAAGGAACCAGATGAACCCTGCAAGGAAAGGAACCAGATGACCCCTGCAGAATTGTCTCTACAGGGCAGAGAGGTCAGAAAAAAATTTTGGATGGATATTAAGTAACTACAAAAAGTAGTCAAAGCTACTCCTATTATAAGAGTCAATTTAAATTTCAGACTTACTGGCAGGACAGCACTTGCCTCCAAAGTCTTCTTTTGTTTCATTGTTAACCAAAATGCTCCTGTGTTTGTCACAGCTGCGTGTGGCTGAGGAATTAGGAAGCAAACGGTGGGACCAAGAGAGCCTCTTCCTGATGAATGACACCTGGAAAGGAATGTGCAAGAGTAAGATGACTTGGTTCGTTGAAAATAGAAAAGAATCCAGAATAATTCACATAATTTATAAATTATGTAAAAACTTGGCTCCTGCTCAAAGACAATGGACCTGGTCAGAAATCTCTGAGACACATGGATCACCTCTACTTTCTGGCATATTACTTGCCCATGTGAAGGAGAATGTTGAGTAGAAATACGCACAAACCACAGGGGAACAGTGGAGTTTGTTCTTGGAATAAAATGTTGAGCTTCACTGCTAAATCCCTTTGCCTTTGTTTTCCTCTTTGTAATGCTGGATGATCACCCATTTGGAATGATGTTATTTAACCATAAAGGTATTATTTGACAACTGCTCATTACATGCTTTAAAATCTTCTAGAATTTGTACCTTTTTATTACATATTTTGTGGTTCTAGTGCTGATTTTCCTAGAATTAAAATCCCTTCTTTAAGCCATCTGGGGGACATCAGTTATCTGAAACTACCATATGGCATACTCATATGCATTCTAGCAAGTTTTTTTCCTTGCTCTTTTGAAAATGTTGACAATTTTGACTTTGAGAGAAATATTTAGCTATTATTCATTAATTATGAGAGTTGTAGCAAAAAGAGAATGGAACTGTTTGATCTCAACGTGAGAGCACCATCTAGAGGCAAATAAGATAAACTGTAGTAGGCTCAGAGCCCCCGCGATCGCATCAATGCTTTGAATATGAGAGTGCTCTGAGCAAATGATCCCAGACTTCTCTGTATTTCACATGGAGTGAAACAATTTGTTTCCATTTTGATCGTTTCCTAGGTTTTTCTTTATGTAGTTAATATCTCATAGAGTATTATTGGAGTCGCTGGGTACGACATGGCTTGACAGCTCTTTTGCATAGGAAAACCATCTGTAATCCCACATAAATGGTAGAGTGCCTTACTTGAAAAGGCAACGAATTAGAAGTAAAGCAAAGCTCCCTGTGATCAGAACTTCATATTTAGGGAAATTGGACATATTTATGACTCCTTAGAGGACTTTGATTTTTCACTGCAAGGCATCTTGGGTGATGTGCACCTTGTGAAAAGAATCTCAAGATGATACAATAAGTGTGAGTGGAAAGCTGTCTCTATGTACCCCTGGTTTGTGGATAGGCAACGAAGCTGCTGTCTTAACCACTGTCAGAGCCATAAGATTTTGAAGTAATTCCAAATATGCATGCCTGTCATGAAAAGACAAATTAGACAGAGGCAATAATACTGACTATGTGGTTTCTGAGTGCATCAGAAGGATGACTGGATTCCTAAATTACCGTGGGCTGTGTAATATCACAAAGTATAACTGCATCTCTGTCATGGAAAAATTCACATTTGAGTTCAGTTCTGCATCCTAGACCTGTGATGTTTTCTGGCCTAGGATATTTTCACAAAGATACTCTTCTTTAGGTGTGGAGGAGATGCATAAAGCTTAGATATCACTAAAAAAAACCTGAAAAAAATAATTGTTAAATAGTTTTGACTTAAAATTACATATTTTGCTCAACTACATACCCATCCCTTAGATAATTATGTTTTCTTTCAGAATTCTAAGGGCTTTCTGAGTTATATTCAATATACTTTTAATAAATATTCCCAGATTAACAAACACTCTCAAACAATTACAATGCTGCTTGAGATTTGCAATTAGCCAATTAGCTACACCTATCCAGCCCAGAGAAAGGGTCATTTCAGCTTGGTGGGTCCATCCACACCAGTTATATATGATTGCCTCAAGGCGTACTGGCATCAATAAGAACATCTGCAGAGAGCTTGTTTTTTGTCTGCCAGGCCATGATGAAGTTCGTGCCACCAGGCCTTCATCGTGCTTGTTTTATTAAGTAGCTGAATTATTTAATTAAGCTTTAATTGCTTTTGCAGCTTCACCTAGCTGTGCAGAGATGCCTTAGATATACATTTTATGACATTACAATCTGCTTTATAAATTCAGTGTATTCCCACTGATACCACAGCAAGTCTCAGTAGTCATGAAGATTCCTCTAAACCAGGGGGATGAATTACTGAGCCTCTTGCTTCCATTGTCTGGGATGTCGGGATCTCCTTTTCTGCCATTACAAAATAATGTAGTAATATCGTAATCCTAAGATAGATAAGGTCTTAATTTTATTATTAAAATACCTCTGACATTTTGTACTTCTAGTGCTTCCTTAGTGTTTGCTAAGGAGGATAAGATCTAAGTGGTCATGGATTTCTTTTTATTTTAGGTTTTATGCCTGGAAATAGTGTGACCTGCACACAGCACCTGCAGAGGATTGAATATGAAGCTCAATATGTGGCTCAACTGGATTTAGCTTCCTGTGCTAGGAACAAATGTCATCTGACAATATGTCACAAAATGCACTTGTACTCCTTGTAATTCTAGCAGAGAACAAAATTACCTTTGACTGTTGAAGGAGACTTAAGCCTTTTTTAGGATGGCAGTTGAAATTTACTTGAAGGATAATTCCAGGTTTGAAGGATAATTTCAGGTCTAATGATACCAGAAGATAACTGAAACCAAGGACTTCCCATACGTGAGGGGAGCCTGCAAGACAGATGGGAAGGGACTGTTTCAAGAGCATGTAGTGAGAGAACAAGGGGGAATGGCTTCAAATAGAAAGAGCCTAGGTTTAGATTAGATGTTATAAAGAAATTCTTTACTGTGAGGGTGGTGAGGCCCTGGCACAGGCTGCCCAGAGAAGTTGGTGCTGCCCCATTCCTGGAAGTGCTCAAGACTAGGTTGGATGGGGCTCTGAGCAACCTGGCATAGTGGAAGGTGTCCCTGCCCATGGCAGAGGGGATGGAACTGGATGATCTTTACAGTCCCTTCCAACCCAAACCATTCTAGCATAGTCTAAAGATTGAATTATATCTTTGAGGGTATATGTGGATCTCCACAGGGAAATCAACAAAAAAGTTGTTGTGGTTTAACCCAGGCAGCAGCCCAGCCACACAGAACTGCTCACTCACTCCTGCACCAGCAGGATCAAGGGGGAAAAGCAGGAGGGTAAAAGCTACAAAACTCATGGGCTGAGATAAAGGCAGTTTAATAGGGAAAGCAAAAGCCATGCACACAAGCAAAGCAAACCAAGGAATTAATTCACTGCTTCCCAAGGGCAGGCAGGAGCTCAGCCTTCTCCAGAGAGCAGGGCCCTGTCATGGGTAATGGTGACTTGGGAAGACAAACACCATCACTCCAAATGTCCCCCCACCGTCCTCCT
>VZRO01005638.1:193983-214074 GCA_013397915.1 Daphoenositta chrysoptera | reverse complement strand
CCTGTCCTGGCTGTGTCCCCTCCCACCCTCCCAGGCACCCCCAGTCTCCTCACCAGCGTGGCTTTACAAAAAGCAGAGAAGGCCTTGGCTCTGTGCAAGCCCTGCTCAGCAATAACAAAAACATCTCTGTGTTATCAGCCCTGTGTTCAGAACAAATCCAAACACAGCCCCGTAGCAGCCACTGGGAAGAAAATTAACTCTCACCTAGCTGAAACCAGCACAAAGATATGTAACTAAAATTTTATTCTCATTGGAAAACAAGAAACTGTCAGGGTATCTGGTTTCTGCATGCCTTGAATTTTAGGGGGTGGGTTTTTATACTGGAGAAACTAAGAAGAAAGTGGGAAAACTAGCACAGATCAGTAGCTCTCAAGTCTTCTACATTGGATCAAATTATATAGCTCAAGTCCTAAGAAAGTGGAGGAAAAACATTTTCAAAAGCTTGTTAATTGCATGCTTTAAAAGTATTAAAATTTCTATTTTCATGAAAACCATGTGACAGTTCTGAATTAGCAACAGTTTAGCACAGTCTGTTTTCAGACTGAACAGATCTTTGGAGATAGCTGATTTCTGAGGTTGAGACTTTATTACTGGATCAGAATACTGATTTAAGTGTTATTGTGTAAGTAAGATACTGTGTGAATCATTATCACTACATCTTCTTGCTACTTACATCTGATTTCTCTCAAATAGTTGCAATTTTTTTTCATGTAGGCCCAGTTTCTGTTGTTTTTTCTGTCTAGGAATCTGTCAGTTTTTGCTCTGCAGCTGATTAGAAATGCTCATATGCCTGATTCATGCAGATCAATATTTGTGGTAGTGACTCCTAGCTGGGAGGAGAAGTCAACAGGAAGGTGGTAACATCCTAAAGAATTCTTTCTAAATCTGTAGGAGTTCACCTGTCAACACTTCAATTGAAGACAGAAATTAGCTACATCACAGTCCAGATTGAGCCTTTGTGCAACCACAGTTCATTGACTCCGTCAGGATTACTGCAGGGTTAACTTGGCCCAGTTTCTTTTTGTTCTCACAGTGACTATGGAAAGGCTCTGTCACACCTGGGCTGCACCACAAAGCAGCGTGGGCAGCAGGCTGAGTGAGGTCACCCCGCTCTGGGGACACCCCACCTGCACTGCTGGACCCAGCTCAGGGGTCCCCGGCCTTGGAAGGACACGGAGCTGTTGGAGCCAGTGCAGAAGAGGCCACCAAGATGATCAGAGGGATGAAGCATCTCTGCTGTGAGGAAAGGCTGAGAGAATTGGGGTTGTTTGGACTGGAGAAGGTTTGGGGGTGACCTCATTGCAGCCTGCCAGTACCTGAAAGGAGCCTGCAAGAAAGATGGAGAGAGACTATTTACAGGACATGGGGGGAATGGCTTCAAACTGAAAAAGGGCAGGTGTAGATTGGATATTAGGAGGACATTCTTTACTGTGAGGGTGGTGAGGCCCTGGCACAGGTTGCCCAGAGAAGCTGGTGCTGCCCCACCCCTGCAAGTGTTCAGAGCCAGGTTGGATGGGGCTCTGAGCAACCTGGGATAGTGGAAGGTGTCACTGTCCATGGCTGGGCTCTTGGATTAGAGACCTTTAAAAGTTCTTTCCAACCCAATCCATACTATGATTCTATAATTCTGTATTTTGTATTATTGGAGCAGCAAATTGTTCAGATATCTTTTTCCTAGGAACAGGGGTTTTGGCTATCTGTTTTCTGTTCACAAACATGAGAGATTTGTTTCTCAATGATATGAATAAGGAATCCCACATTTCTGGTTTCAGTAGCAGAAGCAAACCCATTCACTGTGCACCTGCTGGTCCCCTGTGCCCAGGAGAGGGCAGCAGTAATAGAAAAATATCTTTCTAATATATTCAAGAATTGAAGAATATCCATGTAAAGATGCTAAGCAATTTCCCCCCAAGATTCTTACCATTCTTTCTCATTATCCCTATCCTTGCTGACAGTACATGGGGCTCTTGTATCTTTTGTTGTGGATGTCATCAAAAGAAACAACCATAGAAAAGAAGGTCCCCAGGCCAAATATCAGTTAAACCCTAAGTTCCAGAACTTAGCCCTCTAAGAGTTAGAGGAAGTCTCTTAGAAACCCATACCCTCCCTAAAATGTCACCAGCTCTGCAGGGACACAATTTACAGACCTTTTTTTAAATTTAAACTTACATGATTTTGAACAAAATGTGAGTCTGTTGATGACATCAATACACTCACATCAGATACCAGGATTTAATAAAAAACTTCCTTTGCTGAGGCTGAGCTTCCTGCTGTTCGTCCCTGCCTCTACAACATTTAAAGAACTGTCTTTACTGGGGAATGCCTGTTTGCCTCTCAAAACAGAAAGCTGGGAGCTAGGAAATTTGATCTGTAGGCCAGATTCTCCTTCTGAGATCACTGGCACAGAGAACATTTCCCAGCAAGAACATTAGGACTGTGGGAGCAGTGCTCTCAGAGGAACTTTACACGAGGTTCTGTGCTTTTGAAACTGCAGCAATAAAAAAATCCAACATCCTGGCAGTCTGGTTTCAAGAACCACTTAGGAAAATTTGGTCCATCTGATCCATACGGAAGGAAGCCACTGCCACTGAACTCTTGGAAGTGTTGTCACAGCTGTTTTGGGTCAGCAAACTTAATTTTTCAACACTGTGTGCGTACACTGAGCAATCGGAGAAGCATCATGAAGTGCTGCTTCTCCTTGTTGCGTGTGTGATTTGGTGTGATAAATTCAAATTACACCTACTCCCGCATAATCTTTTGTACTTTTGCTTTGTTTTTCTGGTTCTGAGAGAGATATCTGGAGAAATCAATTAGATGTACAGATGTAATGATAAGATGAGGCAAGGAAAATGCATGTTAGGCAAAAAATGACCTTTGTGATACCTCCATCTCAGCAGATCCGCCCTTGATTGCAAATATCCATGACTAATGGCATAATTCTAATTATAATGGAACACTTGTTGTTGAAATGCTGCAAATGCATCAGATTTTCAAAAGCTTTTGTATTCAAATGTTTTGCCAGTGCTTGCTGAAACTCCTTGAGCTGCAATAATTTTCTATGAAACTTGCCAAAGCCAACTTGCAGCCAAAATACTGTATGATAAAAATTCGAAATGAGGTAAAACACATTGATGAAAAAACTATTTAAATGCACAAGTGTCCTTTACATAAATACTTTCACATTTTCACATTACTTTCACTTTTTCAGTGTCTGGATTCCTTTTCTGATGAAAACAGAAAGTGAGGGGACAAAATCCTCATGGGAAACTCGTGCACTGGTGGATGATAACTCTTGACATGTGATATTCTTAGGAATACAGAAATTTCGAAATCAGGTCATACTCAAGATCCATCTTCTCTATCTACTACTTTTTAGCATGTTCAGATAATTCTGAGACATGAGTGAGGCAGGAACTTCTTTGTTTAGGTTGGTTATTCTTGCAGTGGTTTCCATTTTAATTATTAAGGCAACTAATGAACACAAATAAATCCTAGTATTGTATAATACACCAGATCACCCCAAGAGCCTTTTTCAAAGTGATACAACCTGCTCACTGTGCCCTGGAACAGAGGCTATTTCTATTCAATGTTTTGCTTAGTGTAAAAAAAACTAAATACTGAAGATCCTCTACCTACCTTACATAACTTGTTTCTTTCTCTAGTTACTGTATCACTTGGCCTATAATTTAGTGGCATTTGAAATGCCTAGTTCAGTTTCCTTTGTGCAGCTAAAACTTTTATTATTTTCAATCAACCTCTCTATACATATCTTTAAACATATTTGCTTTATTTCCCCCCTTGCTTTTTATTTTTCATAGGAATCTTCTATGTTACTACCTCAGCCTAGAATCCTTTAAAAAAAAAAGCCAATTGCTTCAGAGACATGGTAGAAACTGTGATCTGAGTTATTTTGCATCTTTCACATGTTTTTTTCCCTTTGTTTCAGAAAGGATGGGCCCAGAAACTACAGGTCAAACATTTTCAGTGCTCCTGTACAATCACAGCTTGGGCTGGACTATTACAGAGTAGTAACCTTGCAATAGTAGTGGCTGGGCAAGGACTGGCAAGAGAGAGCACTGCTGCTTGAAATATGGGAAATTCTGACTAAGGAAAAAAATGTTTCCCTTAAAAGTTTAAAAAATTGGTTGCCCAGAAAGCTTCCAGGATTTTTGTCTTTGCAGATTTTCAAGACCCAACTGGATAAAGCATCCTGGTCTGAACTAATTGTTGATCCTGCTTTGAGCAGGCAGTTGTGCTAAAGGACATCTGAGTATCTAAGTGTTTCTGTGAAAATGGGATAGTTGAATACCTCTTCTTTTAAAGACGTTACATGTCTCTTCTAAACACTGATAAATTTGAAATGCCCTTTGCATTTTTTCATGGTCTGTACTCAAAAAAGTAAAAATGTGAGATATTTCTTTGGAAATGCAAAATATTGATGTGATATCATCACCTAGTTAGTCTAATGCTATTTACAATGCAGGCACAGAAGCTGAGCTAACACCTGTGTTTCACCATCACAGAAAGACTAGGATGTAAGTAAATGCCTGTGGCAAAGTATTTATCATACTTGTGCAGTGAGATAATACAGAGAAGTGTTTTATTACATGGAGGTGGGATTGGCACCAGAAATAACAGCTGTCAGTGTGAGGCTCTCCAGAAATCCAGAAAATGACAATCATTCCAATCAGTGTTCATAGTTTTGCAAAGAGCTTTTACATCATGCTTCAAAAGAACAGAGTTATAAATTAAGCAGAATAATATATATCCATATTTCTTCAGAAATATGGTATATAATGTGCCATAGGGCTCATTATAAATTAGGAATAAAAATCCCAGAGAGGACCTCAACAAAGATGGATAAAATAGTGAAGGCTGATGGAAAGAAAATAAGTGTGTCTGGAGAGCAAAAGACATGGACACACATAAAGTGAAAATCTAGTTACACCCAAGAAGCTTAAAAATCCAGTCTGCAGATTTTGTATAATTCCTCTGTGAAGATCAATACAGGGAAGACAAGATGAGGTTGCAACCCTGGTAGAGTGGGAAATCTGTGCCTCTTGCAGGTGTCAGATCACTTGTGCCAAAAACTTGTACACATTACATAACAGAGCAGCGACAGACTGGCAGCCTTGTGGCCTGCCCTGCACCTGGAATCAGGACTTCTCACACCAAACCAGGTCAGCTTTTGGTCCCCACAATCACAATGTCATGGAAAGGTATCTGCACTCACAGGCAGTGATGCAGGGACCCTTGGTCAATATTTCCTATTTTTGCAAATAGATTTCAGCTTTGAGATTTGTGGCCATAGTTTTTCCTGGTTTTGTTTGATGAGAATTACCACGAGCAAGAGGCCTGTTGTGGCATTAGTGATAACACAGCTGTAGGGCATTCTTTCCAGAAGAATACTGTTCTCTAAGTATATCCTTGATGTGATGAGGTCATGTTTGAGCATATCTACAGACTGTCCATTCCAATGCAGTGTCCCCTCTTTACGTTACCAGGCTGCTGGGCCACTGTAGTAGTGACAAGAATGATTGCTCAGCTTGAGGAGGCAGAAATTGGACATACATCTGCAAGCATTAAGGACTCCTGGGGTATTCTCTTTGCAAGTACTTCCACTACACAGCTTCACTGTAGAAGGCCCTAAGAGGTTTAGACTGTTAGAATTTGATCCAAGAACAGCCTTTTCACTCAGCATACTCTAGGTCCAGATTTGTGATAGTGGCTCTTTAAGGACAGACTTCAGAGCTCCAGAATGAAATCTTCCTTATAAATATAGGATGCTTCTTAAATACTAATGGCTTCCAGAGGAAGAAACACTTCTCTGGCTTCTCGTGCAACCTTAAGTTCAAGGCCAGCCTTGCAAACATGCACCATTCTGTTGGAATATTTGCTCCTCCTCATATAACTCAGCCATGGGCATCCAGCCTAGTGCATCAAAAATATGCCTTTTGACCCTACCCAGTTTCACTTTAGAATCAGTGTTATAGTCTGGTATTTCATATCTGCTCTTCTTTTTAAATGTTCTTTCATAAATATCTGCAACCAAAGTCCAAATCCTCAGATGCTGAAAATTAGCAGTGCTCATTTGAGTTGGTGTCAACCCAACAGCTGCTCCAGCAAGCACTGAGTGTAAAGCAGAGGGATGCACTAATTTTAAAGTGGCGTGCAAAGAACCCAATTTGCAGAGTGAATGAGGATGTTTAGAGAACAGGGTTATGTAATTCATCTATTTTGGGGATTAGCCATCCCCGAAGTTCTGAAAAAGGTAACTGGGTTGGGCTATTTATAGAGTCTGTTCCTACAGTTACAGCACGGATGCCAGCACGGAACAACATTCAGCTCCAGCCACCTTCTCGGTGCCCCTTGGTGAATTTATATATCACAAATATCTATGAATCTCTCAGATACAAAGAGATTTAGGGGTCTAGGATGCACTCCCACCTCAGCATCTCTTGGCACATTACTATGCCCTATTTCCTATCAGCTTCTGACCATGCCTTGGGTCATTTGTATTACAGAGATTCCTTTTAGGCTTCCTGATCGATGAGAGAGGAGAAGGGGCACTAATCTTGGGAAAACTAATGCTGCAATTGCCTTAATTATTCTGCTCTGTAATTTCACAAGGCTGCTAGGGAAGTTGGCTTAGGATCCTTCCTTCACATGATTCTCTGTTTCTAAGATGCATTTTACAGGATCACTGTAAAAGTATGAAGCCCATTGTTACTGCTACAGGATGATAACTGTGCAGAATTAATGAAAAACTACAATCTGTAGTTAGAACTCTCAATCTTGAAGTCATACAAAATTATACAACTTACAGGAAGAGAAGGAACAGTTTATAGAAGGGTTGTACAGGCTTGGACTGCTTCTTATGGATTCTGCTTCTTAGATATAAATACTTGTGTATATATAGGAATCGTTATCTTTTCTTAAATGTTGAAAACCAGCCATTTGTTTAGGTAGTGGGCAGTAAGAAGAGGCCAGAGGAGACAAGAGGAGGAAAGTTATCTGGCTAATGGTGAAAAGCCTGTTACTAAGAGAGGGCTACCCAGAAAAAATTAATTTAAGGACTGGATTCTGTAGTTTGACCATTTTAATAAGGAATAAGAACCATAGAAAATTAATTGATTTCTTGGGCAGAATTGACTAATTCTTACCCTCACTAGTCTATCCCATGAGACAGGGAGATCACAATGTAAAAAAAAAGAATAACAGAAAATGAGGGCAGAAACACAGGGTTAGGTCCTTAATTACTTGTCATTCTATGTTTTTGTTCATGCCCAGTGCAATTTCAGCAATTCTGATTTGTTCATATCCTAGTCCAAACTGCAGAAATTAAAATAACAATGGGCAAGTGGTGATCTGGGCCTTTTATAAAAAGCATAGAAAATTAGGATGAATGTCATATGGAAGGGGACACAGGCCATGAATAGATTTCAGTGGAGGCTAAGCAAAGAAAAAAACAGTTAAAGATGAAAAATTTTGGATTGAGATAGTCTGTATAGCATTCATATAAAATGCTATACATCTTGGTGAACTAGATTGTGACAAGTACTGTTAGATTTTCATGTTAGCATTGATATTTCAGGAGATGCTAGGAAAAAAAATTAGCTTTGAGAAAATTTCTGATCAACATAGAAAGATTTAAAATATATATTTATACATAATGCAAATAATATGTAAGGATTTAGAATGAAAAAAATTATTAGTTCAAGAATTTGATTTTGACAAATGTCAATAGTCCAGCAAACAGTTTAGTGAAAAGGCTGTATTAAATAAAGTGGGAAAAATACAGAAAAAATGCTATCCCTCTAGAAAATAGTATAAATATATGTAAAAATACATTAAGAGATTATCTTGAAGAAACTTCAGCTCAAAATATATATCTATGGAGTTAATCTTTGATAAGTATTTACCTAGAAGTTTTCATTTCGGGGGGCTTATTTCTGGGACAAGGTCTTTAATATATAACATAAAGCATTTTATTTGCTGTAGTTCATAGCTCAGATAATGAAAAGCTTTGTATCAAATATGACATATTTTTCGTTCTTAGTGTCACCATTAGTAGAGGGTCTGTGTTTCTTCCATGTTTACACAGCACGTAGCACAATATTTTCTTTCAAAACCCAAACAAAACAATCATTTATGCCAGTTCTGTATATTTATGAGTTTTCAGCTGACTGTGGACTAAGACTTTTTCAGAATAGTCACTGGATTGCAGGAAAGGTCTGAAATGTCATCCTTCTATTGCAAATTGTACTCATCATTCCCATGAGATTTCATCAGGCTCCAGGTTGCTTACTTGGATGCTATCTGCTCATCTGCAGTGGCTGCGAAATATATGGGAATATGAACTTGAAATGTCTTTTCAGGAGAAAGGATAGAAAAATACGTGGCTACCTGCATGAAACCTGCAGACCTTCCTTGGTTTATCCTGTATCATCCTGAGTCTTCATGGTTCTTTTATGCAGAGAGGGCACATTCATTCTTGCAATGGTTTTGTTAGGTCAAACCTGACACTTGTCGGTATCTGCTGCTCCTAATATTTAACTATTCAAACCTTTTTTTAGTAGATGTCCTAAATGCTTTTAAAGTGTTGATTTTATAGAATGTGCATGTATGTGCCTGTGTGCACAGATATTTACTGAAGAGAAGGTTCCTGAATCCTGAAGCCTTGAGTGAAATTCTTGAGACTGGCCAAGGAATGGGAGTGGATTTTAGACTCACGCCTGTTTCAATATTGGATGCATTTCCCTCTAGGATTACTTGTGCTCTAAAAACTGGTGTCCTTGTGTGGCTTGTCAGGGACACCATGGGACTTTCAGGGATGACACTAAAGAACCTGAGCCCTCATTAGAGCTCCAAGTGCCCTGTATGGCATTGAAAGGGAGCTCAGGCCTGCACAAAGCACTCAGAGCCAGCAAGGGCCTATAAATTTTCCGGCCTATATATGACTATATATATGTGTGAGTATGCATATGCATAATCCAGTTTGGTATTATCCCTAATATCTGATGATCCAACAGCAGTTTCAAGTACTGTACCAGCTTTCTATCTAGTGGAAAAAGTCATAAAGTACTGTATTGTTGATTATAGCATTGAATTCAGCAGAGAATTGACAGCATAGTGTTTCAGTGTCATGAGGGCTAATATTTACTGATTACTGACTGTAAAATAACTTACCAGAACTTTAAAATCCAAATCAAAACCTGGACTTTCTCTCACAATTCTATAAATACTCATCTATTTAGTGTACAATTCACTAAATAACTTTTATAATGTGCCAATATGTACTTGTTGAAACTAGCCATGGCTTTTCTTATTGTTCAGGATGCACAACAGCATTTTGGCTACTGACCAGTGAAATATGTAGAGACTCGGAGGTAGCTCTGCTTCATAACTCCCCTTGACAGCCATTTTAACATTCCTCCGGGCTGCTCTGGGCTGTTTCACCAAGCTTCAGATTCTCCTCATGAAAGAGAGATGAGGTAAGCAGGAGCCTCCATCTGGTCTTCAAAACAGCCATGTAATGCTATGTGAAATTCTAGGCAGCCATCATACAGGGTGGCATGCAGAGAGCAAGCACTCGTGCATTCCTGATCACAGCATCAAAGCCTGGCATGCCCATGATAGGTCAATAGAGAAATTCTATGAGAAACTGGACAGCTCTGTTAGATATCATGGCTGAGTCACACTGAAAGCAAAAGGAGGTGTCCATTGATTGCATATGTTCCATTTAATTATTTAACTCTAGAAATAATTGGGATCACAATTATCATGACAATGTTCAGCCCATCTCCCCAGGTAAACAAGTGAACTTAAAGTCAGGTGAAAGGGACTAGAATCTATCAGCTTCTGTTCTCTCTCTGATATTTTTCTCAGTGATGTTTGCATTTAACCTATCTTTGCCTAAATGTCCATAGCCTAGAAAGAAGCATCATCAGTATATACTTTCCTCAGAAAAAAAACCAGAGAGATTCAGGAATACTGTGATTATCAAATGAAAGATTTTATGTAACTGGAGAAAAAATATACAGGTAAGCAATTATTTCCAAATGAAAATAAATGGCTAAGACCCCATTGTATGAAGCAGATTGGACTCAAACTAGAACTGTGATAGGTGATCTTTTGAGAAATCCTTGTGATGTTTTTTGTCTAATTGGAAACTGTCATGGGGTTGAAGCTTCATCTGGTTGCATGAACCCAAAACCCACCTGAAGATACCCAGCATTGCTTACATAAATTACTGAACATGCTGCTGTGGTATTTGAAAAGCCACAAATCTCGTCAATCAAATGAAGTCTAAAGAGTTTACTGACTGTCACTTTGGCTCTTCATTGTGTCAAGACAGAAACATTCCTTGGACGCATTTAGAAAGTTGCCTCACCAATCATCCAGTGTGTCATCAATTGCTTTGTTCCCTTGCTCAATGACCTACTAATATTCTTTAAGCCATAGCTGCAGTTAGAAAGGATTTTATCTGGAACTACCCTCTGGAACAAGCAATGTGGAAAAAGCCTGCTGTTGGAAATAGCACTGCAGTAATCTGACTGCAGCATTGAAGCCTTAAATCTAGACGATGAAGAATTCTGTAGGAATAATAATACAGCAGATTACATAATTAATTTATGAAAAATATGCTTTAGTCACTAAACAATATAATTCTAAAAAGTTTTGTGTCCTCTAACCATATTCTAGTGATGTACCTCAGGATGTGCTTAATTTCAAGGTGCAGTTAATATTTTCCCTTGACAAAATTAATAGAATATGCAAAAAAAGTTTAAAAATAATTCAGAATTTTTGCCATATGGTCGTTGTTCACCTACCTGGCTGCAAAATCTGTCTAATTGCTTTCCCCTTGTTTTCAGCCCTGGAGTCTGATTACATCCAATGGCACAAATTCAACGTCACTGGCACACCACCTGCAAACAAAGCAACACGGATTTCTTCATGCCTAATTGGTTCAGGTATCTGTACAATCTATAAGGGAAGGTCAGGGAAGGGTAGGTTTCTGGCTGATCAAGAAAAACTCTTGTCAGAGGAAAAGGCTGTGGTCAGCTCTTCCCTCCCTCACTGTGATTCCAGCACCTTCAGTTTTTCAGCCCTCTCCCTCATCTTCAGAAGTGCCATGCCCTTGGCTGGTGTCTGTAATGCCTCCTGGCACAGAGAAGCCTTTACAGTAATAAATTTTTCAGTTGATTTTGTTACATTGTCTCATTTCCATATAGTATTCTGTAGCTTTAGATGAAAGTAGAAGAGAACACTTGACTCAAGCTTAGATCTAGCCTGAGAAAGTTTGCTGATGTACAGGAAGAAATAGCCACACATTTGAACTAAAGTCTTCTAAACATTATTGTACTTCAGCCTAAGTCTTGAAAAAAGTTGCCCACTCTCCCTTTGTCATCTTCCAAAGGAAAAAGAAATGCCGGTATTGCTACTGCAACATCTACACCGAGACTTTGTAATCAGTTTCTGAATCAGTTGCCTTTGTCTGGCAGGTACCTGAAACACTTAATGGTTTATACAGCCCTGACTGCTCTGTTCACTTGTACCCACTGATTCCTGCACTGGCTCATTCTTAGCCTGCTGCTTTCAGAATATGAAAACTCAGAATCCACTGTGTTTTCCCTCTTCTTATTCCAAGAGAAGCAAATGTTGTCTTCTATAGGTCGGGTCTCATTTGTAGGCATGAAAATTCCTAAGAAACTGCAGGTTTTGTCACCCATACTTTGCCTTTGTATTTATGTTCACAATCTTATACATACAAAGGATCATGAAATGCCTTTTAATTGAGGAGACAATATTTAATTTTTCTTTCTGTTGTTTCTTTTTTATGGTAGTGTCTATACATTTGGGTAGCCTCTTACTGAACAGCAGTTCAGTATATGTTAGCCCTAATTTTCTGGGATCAGTTAAGCAGTGCCCAAAAGAGATCTGAATTTTTAAAAGGATGCTTAAGACAGGGAAAAATTTGAATCTGAACATGAATCATCATCTGACTGAAACATTAAAAGAGCTCAATACTGTTTTCAGCTCCTCATTAAACACTGCATACACGGTGTCCAAACAAAAGTGTAAACAATTACAGTATGTGGTAAAAAAACTACATTCATTTGGTCCATTATCTGTCATTCCCACATTTGATATGCTAAGTTTAGCAAATTTAGATGACATTGGATAAGTTAGTAGCAGCTGTATTTTCAAATAACATAATTTTTGGACTTCAGGGAGAATAATCCAAATCAAGCAAGTTATTTTTTCTGCATATAAAGCAACGCCAATTTTGAGCTGCCATGCAAAATTACCATCACAGGCTCTATTTGTTTATTAATAATGGGCACATATTGAATATTTCTATTTTTGTATCTTCACTCTCCTGAAATAAACTTCATCTTTTTCATCTTTGCTTGAAATTTTAGGTACAACCCATCACTACCTTTGAATAGAAATGACACTAGATTTTCTAACACTTGTCCTTTACTTCAGCCTCTGCTGTCACAAGCTAAAGGTTCCATATGAATGCCAGGCCTCAGTAAGACAATCACCTTGAGACTTTCATTAAAGGTTTTGCATATGTTACAGTAAAAGCTAAAAAAGGGAGTTTTTCATTACCAAATATGTGGAGACTTTAAAATTCTCTTCTGTTATGCCATTCCACTGTACTTTTTAAGTCCCATTATAGCTAGGAATATCCTTTAATAATACTTTAGTCATGTTTTAGCCTTCAGGTTAATATCCTGGTGTTTACAGGAGATACAAATCTAATAAAACATATTCCCATAAACCCCTGTATGCTGCATTCAGAGGGAAGGATATTGACAGCTGACAATATAATGCTGAAAGCTATCTTTACTCTGTTTTCCTGAACTTGTTCAATAAATTGCTTCATTGCTTCTCAGTTTACTCCCTTATCTATAGACTGAGGGAACCATGAGACCTCTAGAGCTTTTTGGAGTTTCTGGTTCTTCCCTCCCTTTCCCCATGTAATTTTATAACTCTTTACAACATATATACAACAGGAATATAACATAAGCAAAAAGCATTCATGGTAAAAGCAATAATATCTTACAAATTCTGTGTTAAAATGTGCAGATGCAAACTAGTTTTTGTTTGTGGATTTTTTACTTGCTTTTTTTTCAGGAGAAATACACTGGAAGTCAGAAGAAGCATCTAATACAGGAAAAACATCTTGAAACAAAAATAATCTTTCTTCATGCATATGGGAAAGTACTGCTGATTTACACATTTCACTTCTTAGAAAGCAGGCAGAATTCTGTATTTCTTTCCCAAAAATTATAAAGTACTAATTTATATCTCAGCTGCTTCAAATGCCTTCATTCCACTCAGCACATTTGGGATATTCAGGGCTATTCACAGGTGTAGGTAGAAAAGAGCAGTGAGGGTCTAACACCATTTCAACAACTTTTCAGTGGCACCAGCTTCTCATTTAAAACACGATCCTCTATCATTCTTAGGGCTTCTGCTCCTTTCCAGTATATTCTTTCAGAAAGAAACCTTGTATCCGACCTGAAGTGACTATTCTTATTTCCCATAAGTATTATAGATGTTATCTTTCCAATATTTTGTGAAAATACTTTGTTTTAATCTTGCACTTGTAGATCACTAACCTTACAGACTCATATAAGTTTTACCTGCCTGCATTTAACAACTCAAATTTTCTTTGCAAATCCTTGCAATAGCTTTAGAGCTCCTGTTGTCTGGGGCACAATTCTGAATTTAGAAGTCAAACTTCCTTACAGCTTCCCAGGACTTTCTTTCTGTTGAGGCCTCTTTACCCTGTAAATGAAATGTCAAATCAACAAAAGCATCTGAGGGTGGGTACATGAGGGTCAGGAGGGTGTGTGTGACAGTGACATCAACTGAGACAATAAAAGGGCTTCCAAGTTACTTAGAAGCTCTATTTTAAAGTTACATTTAAGGGGTCCACTAAACCAATTCAGTGGTCTTTAAATATACTTGACATCAAGGGACAGTCATCTGCTGACATACCCAAGCCAGAAATCTCTTTAACATTCTATCTGGTAAGTACACTCTACTTTTTTCCAAGCTCTCTGAAAGACTTATTAGAATATTTTATCATTGATTATTTACCCCTTTTTTGTGATAGTAGTAGTATTCTTTGCAGACTATCTTAAAAAATAAGTGAATATTAGTAAGATCAACCTGCTATGTTATATGAACTAAATTTGTGAAATGAAAAAGAGACAGTGAACAAGAAATATCTTGAAGTGAATTCAAGTCCTGAATTTGTAATACTTGGTTAGATGGACTGTTAGGACCTCATTGACACTGTCACGTAAGAGACCATGTTATAAATGCTTTTCTCCTAGAGTAAAGCTGCAGAAACTATTGCAAAAAATGGCGTTGTGGAGTTTTATATCTCTTAGGTTTCAGTTACTCTGTATCAAATTTCTTAAGTGGTAACAAAAAGATGCCTTTTCTGATAGCCAATACTGGAAATCCAAACTAGAAACTGATACTGGAACTGTCATTTCTGCCTGTTGTAGCATCATCAGTGGTAAATATTTTCTAAATATATTCCAAATGGCAGTTCTGATGATGATGTAAAAATCAGAGGGGAATTCATACAGGAAATGCAGGATTATCCCTGAAAAAATGAGGGGCTTAATTCTGATTTCTCTTCTGTAACTCAACAGGGACTGGCATAACTCAGTAGTGTTATGCCTCTATGCAAAATTGTCAGGAAAAGTGTCATCCTCTTTATTCTAAAGAATATGCAAAAGAAATAGAGAAAAGAATAAAACTTTTCATTTGAATAGCTATACACAAGTATTTCTCTGGACTTGAAGGCTACAAAGTCATAATGATGATGATGATGACAATAACAGTGCTTTTCACCCAATTATGCAAGAGGTGGGTACCTAGATGATGATGAGGAGGAGGAGGAGATGATGATGATGATTCACGGCAGCTAAGGCTGACCAAAATTCATGGAGTTCTCCAGGAAATAGCAATAAGGTGTTCACAAAATTAGCATTAGAAGTAAATCCATCATTTGCATTCCTTGCCCTAATCCATTTGAAAAAAACATTTTTAAAAAACCCTTCTCTGATGTTTTTCAACTTTTTCTCAAATTTAAATTTCTTTGGAATGAACAGAAATAACTTGAATTACAGACTTTACATGTATTCATTTCTACCTTTGTAGACAAAATGGCTTCCATAAGAAACCTGGCCCGGGCTGCAATCATTTTATGTGCCATATGCTTTTTTACCATTTCTGATGGAAGACCAATGATGTAAGTACATTATTATACACTGGATGGCTTTTGCTGCTCTTGAGAACGTGCTGGTTTGTCTGTGTACATGTGTGAGTTCTGTCCCTCTTTTGAACCCTTTGGCCAAGCTGGCCAAACTCTGTCCTCTAGAAACAGCTATGGAGATCTCAGACACTCTGAGCTCTCACAGAGTTTTTGAAAATAGGCAGCTGAGTAGAGGGAGAAAAATTGCATAAATCTTCTCTTATTATTCAAATGGGGCAAGCTACATTTCTTGGGGATCTATATATGTGAGCATCTTTTGTACTGTGCCAGAATCTAGCTGGAACTCACTCAGATACTAACATCAACCAGGTGAGACACAAATCCACAGGGAATCATGCTTCTTTATCTCTAGTGTTCATAGAAAACTGCCTCTGAATAAATGCCTTAGTTTTATTGATCACTTACCTAATACTGTATAAGCTCTACTGTATCAGCCCCCTGAAATAAATTATAGGGTCAAATAATATTGTCACAAAACTGAACTGCTTCCCACTTTTGATGTCTTCTCACTGATATATCCATTACCAATAACAAATCACCACCCACCCTCCCTCTCTTCTCCAGACATCATTCAATCCCTTACAAATCAGGCAGGCAGGTTCTACAGCTCTGTATTGTGGTACCTCACAGAAGTTCCCCAACCCGGCCCTTTGAGCCAGGTTCTGGAATCCAAGAAGGGCCACCGTGGGCCTCTTTCTTTGCTGTCCTTTGCTGCAGGAAAAGGTCGGTGAGTGAGATGCAGCTGATGCATAACCTCGGCGAGCACCGGCACACCGTGGAGAGGCAGGACTGGCTGCAGATGAAGCTGCAGGACGTGCACAGCGCCCTGGAGGACGCCCGGACCCAGCGGCCTCGGAGCAAGGATGACGTTGTCCTGGGCCGGAGGCTGCTCCCGGAGCACCTGCGGGCAGCAGTGCAGAAGAAATCCATGGATCTGGACAAGGCTTACATGGATGTCCTCTTTAAAACAAAGCCATAATGAGAGAAGCCAGAGCGTTGTGTCTGCCATGTAAGCACGTGTCTGTATAGCATTGATCAAGTAGGGCATTGCATTAATATTTATTCAAGCTGCAGTAAGGATTAAAGGCTCTGGTCAAGGTTGTAGCCACTCTGAGTGAGACATTTCACAACCAAATAATGAAGTGTATTTACAGTCTACCCAGGACAATTGCTGGGTATATTTTGGCTGATGTATCTTATAAATTGCCAGCATAAAAGGAAAAGGATACCCAAACCAGTAAGAAAGCTGGAAAACCATTGAAGACCAGTTCTACAACTCTTACATGGGCAACATTTGTATGTAATCACCAGGCCTGCTTGTACTGTTAACCAGCAAGGAATAAAGGCAAGGGAGCCTGTCTCCAGAACAGGCCCTAGGGTTAAACTTTGTTTAACTTTGTACTTATGGAAATATGTAAACTTAAACCCACCTCTATTTGCAGAAAAAGGCCTAAAATCAGATGAACATTAATTACATAGCAAAAGCTGAATGATAATAATGTAGGATTAAAGAGTGCAAACATAAAAGAAATAGGATAGGAAGGCAAAGCTTAAGATTAAAGTACAAAGGGATAAAATTTGTATAAATTCTGAAGAATTTTGCAAAATACAGAAACGAAGGGAAGGTTTGATTACCTTCCCCTCCTCCAAAAGATGAAACCCTGTAATTAACTGCAGAAACAGTGGGGGCAGAGATGGTAGCACATATGTAAGCATGGCCCTAACTATAGAACTGGGAAATGATTCTACACCAGAAAATTACAATTGAAACAAAAATCTTGTGATATATATTTTTGTCCCTCATTTTCTCTGTAAACTATCTGTCCCTGAATTTCTCTATGTTGTGTTGGGCCTCATGTGTAAGTAATTTTTTGTGAGACCAGTGGCTCTCATAAATAAAATTACTCCTTTCCATATGCAATTTATTGTAGAATTGGGATCTCAGTTTTCCAGACCTCCAGAATGAGAACCATTAACATGCAGAAATCAGTCTGGTAGAGGAACCATTAGCTGTAATACATTCAAACTCCAAGCAAGATTCAGAAAGAATTGTATAGGAAAAAATCAATTATGACAATAATTTTAAAAAGCACCACATACAAAATTACTTTGCATGGTATATGCACATGTGTGCTCAGGAGCTTCAGTCATTTCTGATGAATAAGAAGGTTTTCCCAGCAGGAATACTGGTGGGGGCCTCCAAATTTGCCACTGCCAGAGCTCAAACCCAGATGAATTGCTGCTCTAAGCCAAAGTGGCTGCATGGATGTTCCCATGCTGGCTCTTATTTGTTTGTTTGATGTCTGGCACAGCTCAGGGAGCCTCAGAAACCCCTCCTAACTCACTACAAATATAAATGCAATCTGCTGAAGGCTGGAGATGTGTTTGTGACTAGTGAACATCCCCTTGGCCATCCTTGTAGCAATGCAAAGGCCCTGGAGCTGGGAGCAGAT
This sequence comes from Daphoenositta chrysoptera, assembly GCA_013397915.1. Classification (NCBI taxonomy): domain Eukaryota; kingdom Metazoa; phylum Chordata; class Aves; order Passeriformes; genus Daphoenositta; species Daphoenositta chrysoptera. Next base: position 196,311 of record VZRO01005638.1, on the reverse strand, counting down.
GGCACAAGGGTTCTGTGCCACGTGCCTGGTGTAGGGTCAAGGCCTTAAGGTGCACTTTCTATTTATTCCTTAATCAGACATCTGTGCTAACTTCAATAAATAAAATTGCATTTTTGTACCTATGTCTCACTTATATATTACCAAATAAAGTGGACCAAAAGCTCTTGGACATTATTTTAAAGCATGAGAACTGACTGACCTGTGACTGTTTGGGTATAATTTCGCATTTGGGGTAAGACTATTATGCCATTTAATTTTATGACAGCAAAATAAGCACAAAAGTAATGATGAGAGCAATTTTTATTTTTCCTTTCATTCTTCCTGCACAAAAAATCATATTGGTGGTTAAACAAAAGGTGTTTACCTAGCACAAACCTATTTATGTCACCTTACAATAACGCCACATGCAAAAACTATATCGTCTTCAAGTGCCAAAATCATAACCTATTTCATTTTGATCCAAACAAAAAATTCTATTCTCCAAGCAACTTATTCCTCCTAATCTTCAGCTATCCAGTAGATGAATGATGATTACACAAATATTTAAACTTTCTGTACACTTACAATATGACTTTTCAGGACTAAAGAGAGCACAGTGACAGATTAATTAGTGCTAGGTAATGCCCATTTAAAATAAGGTGTAATTTGAATATAATTACTTACTAATTATTTAGAAAGTAGATTTGTTATGGCTTTCCAGCTTAAACCTCTGATCAGTGTAGCAGTAGTTAAAACAGCAAAAGGTTCAGCGTGGGGCAGATAATATTATCAAAAACGTTAAAAAAAAAATGCAAAGATTCATTTTCACGTGGACAAATGTGCAGTTTTGGTCATTTCTTTTTCACAGATTGAGGCGACCAGAAAGAGGATGGTGAGAATCAGAGGGCTATTGAAACACTTATATATAATAAATCACCATCATCATGAATTGTAACAACAGGAGTCAGAAAAGAAATAAAAGAGGCATGATAAAAGTATGTCAAATGATCACTCCAGATGTGGCCTCACTAGGGTCAAGTAGAGGGGAAGGATCACCTTGCTTTTATAATCTGAAAAAAGGCCTTTTTACCAGGACCTGTGTCCTTGAAGACCTGTCCTGTGCAGATGCATATTGACTGCACACACCTGTTTTCTATATAATTCTCAGTGAAAAGAAAATTAATCGTATCTCTCACTGGTGACTCATTGAAACAAAAACACCAATATCAGTATCGATCTTCAGGGGAAGCCAAACAGTAGTACATGAAAAAAAACCCCAACAAGTTAATGAAAATTTAGCAAAACCAAAATCACAAGAAGTCAAACAGAAACAAGAAAAATGGTGAGAACTGTAGGTAAAACCTCCTGCTGGCTATTTGGCTGATTGGCTTTCTAAGCTGCTCCTGACTTCGCCTGCTGTAGATGCTCCTGTTTCGTGTTGCTCAGTTCACCACTGAACGTGTGGCATCTGACTCCTCGCCTTGTTAGCACATTCTGACAGCTTTTGTGCGAGCTGCTTGCCCCGCATTGTTCTGCTGCTGGGTTTCTAGAACTGTGTGGTTTATCTCTCTGGCCATTGTTAAATCATGGAAAAGAGGATTCATTTAACAGATTCATGGTTTGCTGTCTGTTGTAGCAAAGCTGCCGTCCTTTATGGGGCATTTGGGTATAGCAAAGGCACAAGTTTTCTCTCTCTTGCTCCCTCCTCCCCTCCTGTCCCCAATGTGCATAAGGAGTTCTTTCACCTGATATGAAGTCAAGCCCTGCTTGTATTTAATGATGATGCATCAGAGAGTGTTTTAGAAAAAAGACAAATGTTTTCTTTAGATCTGAATGTATCTGGGGCTCAGTATTGGTTTATTCTCCCCCCTCTGTCCCAAGAGGAGTGGGAAGGGTTTAGTGCCGCCTGTGACATTTCAGTACACGGAGGGTGCCCAAACTGCGGGACAGGATGGTTCTGCTGGGGTAGTATGGAATGAGAGCCACGTCCACGAATTGTATTCCTCAACAGACTGCGGATTACACAGACTCTATATAACCTACTGGGCTGTACAAACACAGAGTTGTAATTTAAACCAGAATCAGTTTTAGGATGAATATTGAGATATCAGAGACGTCAGCTCACCTAGATAAACTGTATTATATGGCAGCTGGCCCGCTATCATCATCTCAATGCTGCTCCTGAGGGGAGATGCCGGCTCCTGAAGGGAGATCCCGGCTCCTGAGGGGAGATCTCGGCTCCTGAGGGGAGATGCCGGCTCCTGAAGGGAGATCCCGGTTTTTCAGGGAGACCCCGGCTCCTGAGGGGAGATGCCGGCTCCTGAGGGGAGATCCCGGCTTTTCAGGGAG
>VZRO01005638.1:164036-193941 GCA_013397915.1 Daphoenositta chrysoptera | reverse complement strand
CCCGACTCCACAGGGGGGACCCCGCCCGCTCAGGGCTATCCCGGCTCGCCAGCCCCGCCGTTCCCCATGGCCGTCGGGCGGCGCTCGCTCTCCAGCACCTCCCCGGCCTCTCAGACCGGCCGCCCCCACCCTTTGCGGGGGATTTATCTGGCTTCTATGTGACTTGTTGTGATTTCGATTTCGTTAATTTATTTCACTCGCTGTGGTATTTTTCCATTGGGTTTTTATTCACGGGCTGCGGTTCCTCACCCCCCTCCCCGGCGCGGCCGCGGCCCCTCAGGGAGCCCCCGNGAGCCGGTGAGTGAGGGCGGTCGGGGGCGGCCGCGGGCCTTTGCCACCCTCCAGCCCGCGATTCCGGGGCTGCGGCCGGCCGGACCGGCGCCGGTTCGCCTGCTACAGAGCCCTTAGGATCCGAAGGGATCTCCGGCGACCCCCCGGTCCGACCCCCTCGCGGCGGCAGGGTCACGCGGAGCAGGTGGCACCGGAGCGCGTCCAGGTGGGTTGGGAATGTCTCCTGAGGGGGGGCTCCGGGAGCTCCCCGGCTGCTGCCGGCGGCCGCGAGCGGCAGCTTCCTCACCCCCAAAGCCCCGCAGACAGATTTACCTGCGCCTGCCGCCCTGCCCCGACACGAGCAGGCTGGGCACGACGCTAATTCCTGGTTTTCATCTGGTGTTGTTTATTGGTAGCACCTGCAGTAGCTGTGAGGCCTGTACAGAGGCAGTGGTGTTGCTCAGGACTGCCTGACAGCCGTCGTGTAATTCCTGAGCAGTCATTTACCCACTCAAAAATTTCATCATGAGTTCAGTATCTGTATAATATTTTTCTATGTAACCGTGTTTTATTTGCAGATGATATCAGCTGTCTGTATAAATCTGTCATAGTACAATTACGTGTTGCGGTTGCCTGTCATTAGTTCATTTTCTTTAAGTTCACTTTTATCTGTAGTTATTGTTTAATTTTCCTCCTTATCTCTGGTCCCATCCAGTGCGTCACTTAGGAACCCTTTTCTTTCAGAATTTGGATCCATCTCCATCATAAACCTCTTCCAGGTTTGTTCCTGTCACTTGTCTGGCTTCTTTGTCCAAAGGAATGGTTGAGCCTTGTATCTTTCTGTTCTTTATTGTTGGCTGCCTCTTACAAATTCGAATACATACTTAAAATCTGACTTCTCAGTAGCCTTTTGACTGTTGACACTGTTCTCCTGACTTCTGTTTGCCTATGTTCTTCATGAATCACCTTCAGTGATTCATTTAAAGAGTACTTAGCTCTGCTGTTGCTTCAGCTTTGTTGATCCTTTCCCTGGAAGATGCTCTCTTTCCCTCTTAGGTTTGCTATTGAATTAGGTGTCCCAGAGAAACAATTCCAGTTATCAGCCTCACACTATTCAGAGTTCATAACCTGATGGTTCACCCTTGTTATCTTTTTTCTGACCTAAAACGTGTCTCTGCTTCATCTGGTGTTGGTTACCTGGAATTCCTACAGCTTGAATACAAGTACAGTCAAAAGGAACTGGCTGATTTTTTCCCCCTTTTTTAATCCATTGCCTTGTAGCTAAGGAAGACTGTTCCACCGTGTTTGGCAGGTCTGTCAGTGTGTCTTGAATACAAAAACATCATAGAGATTGATGCAAAACATCACAGAGATTTTCTTTTCCTATTAACATGCAGATTGTCAAAAGCCTTGGAGTATTACCCCTCGATTTGTACCATTTCTGTCTCCAAAACTCATCATGCATCCTGCCTGTGCTCATTGTTGCCCTCTGTGCTGTTTGAGGCTGCTCTTGGTTTTCTTTTCAGCACGTTTGTGTTTGTGTGTTAATGCCAGGGAACCCGGGGGTTAAGAAAGACAACAAGCTAAAGCAGCTTTCATATCCCACATGAAATTCCTTCTTGAAGCCCACTTTTCCTTGTAGGCACAATCGTGTTTGAAAATGGTGAACAGCTGATGTGTGGATGACATTGTGTGTTAAATTAGTAACAGATGTCATCACTGTTGGGTTTTCTGTCACTTTGTCATAAACTCTGTGTTTTTGCAGCTCGTGTGCTTCAGGCTGGGGCTGCTTTGTCCTGTATTCATGCACAAAAATCAGAACCTCATTCTGTGCCAATTCCTTTCAGCACAGCTTTCCTTTAGCAATGTTGCTTCAATCTTGGCCTGGTGCTGTTGCTTATCAATGAAAGTATGTATAAAAGCAGAAGCTAATTTAGAATTCAGTTCAGGTGTGAAAATCTGTGTGTGAATTTTCTTGCTCACTGAGATGTGTTGTCACTGCTGGGTACAGCCATGGGTACAGGCCCTGCTTCTTACTTCGAGAAGTGTGGTTACTGCTCTGGTGCCCTTCATCTCATCCCTGGTGCCAGCTGTGGTGAAGCCCCTGTGCCTGTCTGCTCTCTGGGTCTTGGAGGGCCTCAAGGGATGGGACCAGCAGCAGTGGCAAGGAGTTGGTTCTGCTCCTTTTTTCTGCACTGATAGCCACGATTCTGCTCTTGGAGGGAGGATTTGCTCCATTCACTGAGCTTTTTACAGGTGGAGCTGGGCAGGTTTCACACAATGAGCCCTAATCAGAGCAGGGAGCTGGGAGTTATCTGCCTCTTGCTTTTTAGGCTTCCAATGTCAGATAGCTGTTTTATCGTCGTGTTCCCTTTAGGAATTACAAAGTTAATGCTTGCAGGATAGTCACTGGGTATCTGTTGTTTATGCTGCTATAGATAGGAATATCAGCAGCTTCCTGTGACTGCTCAGTTTTTTTTCCTTTTTTCTTTTTCCCACTTGCTCATTAAGAGGAGCTTCAACCCTGACTTTCTATGTTAATGTTGAGCCTGTATTGCAAAGGGTGTCTCCTAGCTGTGCTTTAATCAGCGTCAGTTTGATAACATTTCAGTGATGGTAATTTATAAAGCTATTTTAGTGGCTAAATTGTGACTGATGTCTGCACTAGTTTGCAAGAAACTCACTTGACAGGTATGGATTTCCATGGTATGTGGTGTTTGCATTATGAGCATGTGTCCTTTGAACTGTATTTCTTGATTAGGATGTAATGTCACCATGCTTGCATTCCCAGTAAATCTGACTTGGAAGTTCCTTTTTGTTGTTGCTGCTTTTGTGCTTTGATGACTAGAGGCAGTGAACAGCAGACTGTCACCCCTTACAGAAAGTCTAAATATTTAATCTGAATCTTGGAGTTTCTTTGTCACAACTAATGCCAAGTTTTGTCCTTGCTGGTGACTTGTCTGTTGGAGCTTCCTGATTATCCTGGTTCACCTTTCCAGTGCACTTCGCTGAGGGAGCAGGTTAGAGCACAGGAACTTCTGAAACCTGTCCTGCTTTAGGAAATGTTTCTGACCAAAGCTCAGAGCTGAGGAGATGCCTGAAATATTACGTGTTAGTTATTTGAATGTTGTCCTCAGTACTGACAGCCATCAGATCTTTGTTCTACCTGATGAGCTGGTGGTCAGAAGACATCTTGGCCCTCTGCCTCAGAATTTCAGGATATTGTAATCATCTTTTTTAGTAAGACTCCAGAGTTTTGCAGCTTACAGGTATTCTCAGCAATTATAGTGTGACTGGCTGGCTGGAAATGCCTTGATGTTGGTTTTGATTAGCTTTACTTCTTTCCTGAAGGATTTCCAGAGAGCATTCTCCATCCCCTGCTAGCCTGCAGTACCTTGAAAAATGCAAGTCCTGCATCTCACAAAAGTGCATGTCCACTCCTGTCCAACACCCAATGTTGTCTGAATCTTGCTTGATCTGCTGTGCAATCTTTGTGCATTCTATTTTGTCATGGCACAGAACTGAATATGCTTTAAGTATTATTTAAAATAATCTGTTCAGCATCTATCACAAGTTGATGTACAATACATCCTTTCATGAGCTCTTCAAGTAGTGCTGTAAACACGTTAATTACTGCATTTTGCAATGTCTGGGGTGACTCTACCACATCGACTTTTAGCTTCTCGAACCCACCAAGTCTTTAAAATTCTCTTGTATTTCAGTAGCCTACAACGTTCATAAATTAGTCATGATTCTGGCTTCAAGTTAATGTTAGCAAATCTTAAGTGTTCTAGCTGTCTTCCTGAACACTTTGAAAATTAAAGTCTGCTTCCTGACTTCCTATTATTCACTGTGATGATTCTCTGGAGTATTTGTTTTCTGCAGAAGGGTATGAAATCATTCTTTACACCTGGAGAATTGCTGATTAGCTAATTAAAATGTCAACCACTTTGGCCAATATGCCAGTGTTGTGTGATCTACTGAGGGCATTTGGATTCGATTCTTTATTTCATGTGCTCCCCGTGCCTTTTCACCTTCACCGACATTTCAGATGTGGTTCCTTGTTTTCATGGAAGGCATTGTATATTTGGGGCCAGGTACTCTTGCAGGGCTTTTTTAGTTTTGTTTTTTTCTTATACACAAGGTCAGAATGTTCCTCAAAACATGCTTTGTTTATTGCCTGCAGTGTGAATCCATGCAAAGAAACCAAAAAACAAACCACAGCTGAAATATTCTTTTCTACTGCAGGAAAAAGTGGGTTTGCAGAAGTGTTTAAAAATTAATCAGGATGACTGGTTAGTTACTCCACAGAATTTATACAGCATTTTCTAATTGAAAAAAGAAACTATTATTGATGGAGAAAAACAAAAGAGTATCTTATTTATAGTCTTCAAGGTTTGTTAAAACACAAAATAAATTTGAGAAGTACATTTGTTTATAATCTGCACAAAAGCTCTATCAGCAGTGGTCAAGGAGAAAAAATTGGCTGCGTTACAACAAATTGTTTTGTAGAGAAGTGTTAATTGTTGAGATCCTGTGGAGTGGAGGATGGAGGGAAGACTGTTCATAGTGTGACACGTTTGGAACTAAATAAGAAGTTTCACAAGTTGTAGCTTTGGACACTTGGAATTGTTCCCCTTCTTTTCATAGCTGTGCTCTGGTTCTGAGTTGGGTGCCAGCCTGGCACTTCATCAGTGACACTGCTGGGGTTCCCCGTGTGCTGCCAGCTGGGAAAAGGGAATGCTGTTGTTCATGGGAAGCAGTTCCAGTTGTTTGTTTCTGTCCTTCTGTGCCACCTATTGTTTGTAATGGCTTAAGCGTGGGGCTGCATAGCAAAGCACACTGAGCAGCTGATCCTACTTTGAACAGGCTTTTTCTTTGAAGTGTGTGAGGACCTGCGCCCTCCTGTTGAATTTTCGTTGTAAGGAAGATGAGGAGAAGGCAGAGAGTGTGAGACAATTTGAGGAAGTGGCTTTAAATTGGCCTTTCAGCTGCAGTTCTCATAAAAACAGCTGCTTTTGAACATCTTTTGAGTACAAAAGCTAAATTCAAAAATTGGCCTCTATGCAAAAAATCAGAACTGGGTGCTGGGTGCCTGTTTCTCCTAAGGCACCTGCTTTGGTGTGTACCTGAGAGGGTGAGGTGTCTGTAAAGCTCTTAGCTGGTTTTAAAGGGAAGACAGGGTTTGTGGAAAGACAGAAAAGCTTGTAAAGAAACGCGTGGCGCTCCATGAGGTGACGTGGTGCTTTGGCAAAGCCTGGAGTGGAAGCAGGGCCCAAGCAGAGGCTGGAGCTGGGTGCGATGGCACGGTGGGAGCTGTGGTGTCCCTGGGACATTGCTGCTCCCGGCTCTCTGTTCCCGTGTTGTTGCCACGAGTACCGAGGCTCGCTGTGTACCCTGCTGAACAGGCTCCATCTAATGAACACAATTTGTTTCAACTCAGGATACAAAGTGTCTTTATTCTTGTATTGCTTTGTACATGGTATTGCACCTCAGTTGGGAACGACTGCTCCTGGAGTAACTCCTGACTGGATTTATAAACCAGCCTTCCTTCCCCTTGTCTCCTTAATAATACTTTTTCTGTTCTGACATAGGTTGTAGATTTCTCCTTGTTTCTCCTGGTAAATGTGTGTAGATCCTATAACCTTCTCTGTGTAATATCCTCACACACTGACTGTGCTTTGCTAACCTGAATTTCCAGGTAATACACAATAAAATGCTTATCGGGGCTTTTTGGTTTTTTGTTTTTTTTTTTTTTTTCGCATGAGAAAGTTGAGTATTTCCTGTAATTTTAAATAAAATGTTTTTTCCTTCTCCTGACTGTTTAAGGACCCCTGACCATAGGAGTCTTCCAATCAAAGTGTATTTAATTGTAGAAACTGTAACAGGAAAAAGACCCAACCCTGTGGTGTAGACTATATACTTAGTATTAAACCTGTTTTCTTGGGTAGAAGTGAACATGAAGGCAAAACTTGGATGCAACCAACATTTTTAAGAAGCTTGTTCTCTTCTTCCCCTGTAATAAAAACGTTTGGGTCTAAATTTAGCTAGGAGAATCTAAATTTGCCAGGAGAACTATTCTATTTTCCATGACTTAAAGGACAGTTTATTTGAGAAGGAACTTTGTGTTAAAAAGGTTTCATTGGCTTTGGGACTCACTTCCACATAGGATAAGTTTCATTGAATGTAATACAAGTATATTAAGGGTGGGGTGAGGTGGAGATACAATGTTTCTACAATATGTAGCTTAAGATTTCAAAGAAACATAACAGACTTGCCATTACTTGGAAGGTTTATCTATCTGTAATTCAATTTTTTTCCAGATGCTGTGCAGTCATCAGCTGCTCACTTGTGGCTACTTTATCGTTTTTGTAACCAGGCCGTTCTGAATTATCCAACCCTATTGCCACAAGTGTCACTTAGAGGTATGATTGAACACCAGTCTATGAGATTGGCTGTCTTTGCTGACAGTCACAGGGTGGTTTCATCTATGAGAGAATTTTAAAGGGAGTTGGACATAATATCAGACCCCACTTAAGCAAGGGTAGTTGTTATATCTATTTTTATTGAGTTTTGGTGACTTTTGTGCAAAAGTCAGTGAAACTGGTCCACATTGAGTGTTTCTAAGGATTGCTGTTGAATCAGTTTTGGAGTGGGGACTCAGACGTAACTGTTAATTCTGTTTTCCTCTTGGTCAGCCATTCCAATTGCAAAACTGTTGGTCTTTGTTCTACACCTGGGATCTTCCTTTGAATTAACTTTATACATTTGAAAGAAAATCATGATGTGTTTGTCTTGTGTTTTATAACCAGTGACTTTTCTGTTTGGACACAGTGAACTTAATTGTTGCAAAATTGAAGTTGCCTGCCAGCATTTATAGAACTATATTTCTTATAACAAAATACTCTTTCTAGTGCAGGTATCAGCAAAATGTATAAAATATTATTGTCATGCAATTTCTGCTTCAGTGTATCCTATTCTTCTGTAATCTGCATTTAAAAAATCAAAACCTAACAACACTAAATTCTGCATGTCTGACTTTTTTTCCTGTGTGGCATTACTTAAAGGTAAACACTGCTCTCTTAATGTAGGTTGTGAGTGCTGCATGTGTGCTTTTCAGAGCAGTAGTGTGAGGAAGCTGGCAGTGGAATGGCAGGACGGCCTCATCCTTATGACAGTAACTCCAGTGATCCAGAGAATTGGGATCGGAAATTGCATAATAGACCTCGTAAACTTTGTAAACATTCAAGGTAGGTGCTGTGTCCCATCTATTGCATCTCAAAAACTACACTGAAATCCATCCTAAAGGCTACTGTATCTGGTTGTGGCAAGTCCTGTCATAAACGTTGTAATTCTTCTTACAAGGAACGCTTCTTAATTATTTTAAAAGTTGTTTTCTGACCTGATTTGTCAGCTTCCCTAATCTGTGCTTAGATTTGTTTTGCCATGGGTGCCATTTTAGTCATTTTTTTAAAAAAAAGGACCTAAATGCCTTGTGTGCATATCAAGACACCAGATGAGTGACTAAATACATTAATTTTTTTGGGGTGCTTGCTTGGAGTTACGTCCTTAAAATACGTGCAGCTTGTCCATGATGAGAACTAACAGTTGCTTGCATGCAAATATCACTTTGTAGCACTTTTTGTAAAGCTGTGTGTCGTATCTTGGTTTTGCCTGCATCCCTCACAGTAAGATTGTTTTTTTAAATGCTTCTTGATTTGACAAAATGATGAAATTAATTAGTATTTTTCCAGCATACAGTGTTCAAAAATGAACTAAGCAAAGCAGTTAGTCACCTTGCAAATGTATGTGAAGAAGCATATTGCTGGAAAGATATTTAAGCATCCAAATAAATGTGTATCTTTCAAGTACTTTGCCCTTTCAGAAGTGCTAAATATAACTGAAACATCTCTGTTAACGAGCTAAAATTGTTAGTTATTCAAGCTTTCCTACTGGCAAGATGATAGGAAAAGAGCTAAGGAGCATATTCAATACCAGCAACTTATTTCAGATTTTAGTTGTATAGATGCAGATAAACTGGACTCAAGTGTTGTCCAAAGTATTCTGTAGGCAATTAATATTGTGGGTTATTTTCCTGCCATTAATTCTTGAATAATTGTGAGAAATCCAAGAGGGCAGGAAGGAAGAATGCACCAGTAATTAAAAAGCTCTCGAGGAGACTCACGTAATTAGAGGCCTGTGCTGTGAATAATGGAGTGGCTAACACAGAGCCGAAGAGGGTGGCTGGTGCTACTGGTCAGGGTGGGTTTGTGGGGTGCAGCTTTGTACAGCCGATGTTTTTTATAAGGTGGTGGTGTCTGGGGGCGGCTGATCCTGCTCTGCTTTCAGGATCCCGGTGTGGCACAGCCCCGGCAGTGCCCAGGGCGCTGTGTGGGAGTGAGGGCAGGGCAGTGCCCCCCACGATTCCCTGCTGAGCCCGGTCCCGGTGGTTCATCTCTGCTCCCGTGCTGCCTCCCGTGACGGGGGTCTGGAACAAAACCCAAAATGACGCTGGGACAGGCGACCCGTGATGGGGCTGTTAGGAACTGGAAAGGGCTCCTTAACAGCTGCGATCTGAGTGCCCTGACACGTGCAAATAGCCGGGTGCTCTCCATGTGACCGAATTCAGGGTTTAACAGCAGCGAGCCAAGGACACTGGCCATGTTTGTCACCTGCCAAGGACACGGCACCGAAAGGGGCACAGCGGGGAGAGCAGGGAACACGAGCCTGCAGCAACATCATGTGGCCAAAAGGGCTCTTGGGTGGCCAGTGGAGTTACTGGAAGTCTGGTGTCAGCAGTTCAGAATTGTCTCTAATCAACATCTTCCCTGAAGATAGAAAAGTTAGTAAATATATTCTGAGACAGGGAAAACCCAAAGGTTAAACAATTACTTCTTGATCAGTCACAAAAATTATGGTGATGAGCTGTAGCGAGCGGGCAAGTTTGTACTAAAGTGTGGTAGCTGGAAGCTGCAGCAGGGTAAATCCAACCCAGAGGAACAGGACACATGTCTGACCATGTGTGGTCTGGGGTGGATTATCTATTTCGGGGAAATGTTTCAATAAAAAGCTGTGCAGCTTTCTGCAAAGATTATTCGATGTGGATAGGAGTTAACTCAAGGACGTCCATGGCCTGTGCCTTTCAGAAAAGCTGCTGTTGATTATTTCATGCAATCTGAATTCAAGGCTCACACACCAAGAGGTAGGAAATCTATGCCTCAAAGATGCTTGCAGCTGTTGGACATATTTCTGGCAAAACACAATTTGTTACTAACGCTGAACAGCATTTTTATAGAAACTTAACATGTATGCTAGGGATATAGTACTCAAGCTAACATCTGGTAATTTTAATTTTTTTCCCCCAAGTAAAGTGATTTTGGAAATCTCTGAGAATGAGAATCTAAATAATAGTTTGATGTTGTAATAGAATAAAGGATAAATTAAGGATAAATATTTTGTTACCTTATTCCTTTGAGATACTTGATTACTTCAGAGAATATAATTATTGGGAAATGGCGTACTTTATTCAAAAGCCTGAACAAAATAATTGCATTTTGTGTGGCTGAATATAGACATATTACTATGGTTTCTGACTTGAATGACACTTTTTCCTCTAGACAAGTGAAAGTCTATGTGAAAAATAAAATGTAAGGGGAAAAATGCATTTGGATGCATAAGTTGTTCTACTATAACTAGAACTGTTAGGCTAAAAGCTTTGAGTACTCCAGTCTTGTTTGTCTTACTCAAAATACACCTTGTTATCATAAAGAAGAAAATACTTCTGATTTGGAAAACATAATGGTAAAATAAGAGCTTTGTAATAAATAATCTCAACAAGGGAGTAATATAGGAGATAGATGCTTAGCTTGTCACTTCTTGGTGCTTTGGAGTGTTTAATCCTCCAGCCTTAACATTCTTAAAATAGCTTAGATAATTTTCTTGACTCATAGAAAACATAATCTAGGGCTGTGAGCAGCCCTGCTTGTCGGGCTTGTGTGGCAGCAAGGAAAGCCACGGGTCTGCATGGGGCCAAGGACATGAGGCAGAACACCAAAGGGGAATGTATTGAATCTTTACACAGGTCAGCATTAAATCCTCTTCTGTCTAGTTTGGTGAGAGTCCAGTTTTTGAAACCTGCCAAGTTGTACTGTTGTTTCCTCTCCTGTTTCTTACTTGTTCTGAGATGGGCCATGGAAGGGAAAACTCAGAAGGGAGAGATGCAGAAAATAAGGACTAAAAATATAATGCATATGATCCCTGGTATAAATCTACAGAGCCTGTCAGGATGAATTTAAATGGTGTAAAAGATGACTAAATAATCATACAAACAGTCTTGTTTGTCTAAGCTGTTACAGAAAAATTTTGAAGATGCTTTTTATTTAAGTACCTGAGTAAGATAGAAGAAAATGTTCAGGAACCATATGTTGACTTAACAGTGGTGAGGGTTCAAATAAATGGTCTCTGAATTCATATTTTCATTAATAGGTCTTGCTGTTCTGTACTTTTTATTCATTTTTTCATCAGTTATTAGCTTCCCACATGTAATTTCTCTATAGTGTTGGAGTTTTTATTGTTGGAAGACTGTAATTCTAATTCTCTTATACTGAGTGCTTTTTCTAGAGCTGTGCTGAAAAATCATTGGCTTAAATTTGCCTCTTCCTTAAGATTTGTCCTGGATTTAATTTTCTAAATTTGCTTCTGTTTTAGTCCCTTTTGACAGTTTCTTATTTGTTCATTCTGTTTAGATATTATTAGATCCAAAGTCTTGCCTGCACTCTACTGCATTTATGAACAAAATGTGACTCTGCTTTGACTCTGTTGCCATGACTCTTGAATCTTTGAAAATCTTAATTTGCTTTTTAAATCTTGTCCATGGATGAGAAGTTATTGTGCAGATGCTAAATACTCAGACTTTCCCCCCCAATATTATTTTTGCATGCTGGGAGGATGCATTCATGAGTTATGAATGGAAGTGCCACTCTTCTCAGCAAAGTGCATGAAGCATCCCAGAAGAATCCCTTTCTCATCTGTGGAATGATATCAGAATGTATAATCTGTTTTCCACTGTGGGACAGGTTTTATTTTTGTTCCTATCAATTGGATTTCTGCAGCTGAACATTTTGCAGCATGGGGCAGGCCTGCACAAGGTATGGCATGAAAATAATGAGGCCTGCTTTTGCCATGGGCTTGGGTCATCCTGTGCATCACCTGCTTTAAGTTCACTGCCAACGTGCCTGCTCTTGATTGCAGCCTGGGACTGGCAGATCAAAATCTCCTCATCCAGGCTTTATAGGCACCAGGGTGGAAAACCCTCAGGAGAAACTGAGATTGGCTGGGAAGAGCTGTTCTTGGAATCCAGAAAAATGGCTGCACTCAGTGACGACTTCCAAAAACACCTAATTAATTTGTTACTAATCTTTTGTAAGGTACCCAAGGTGTAGTGCGTGATCTTAGAGTTGTGCAGAGTGGGGTTTTTATTTCCTTTTTGATAACATTTTCATGCCTGAAATGACATCTTATTGACACTGCTGAGAGGGGAAACTTAGCAACTTCCAGAGAAAAAGCACTAAATCCTCCTGAACTTCTTCAGCACCCATATTGCCTTTCCCAAATATTATCAGATATTATTTGTGGTGGACTTTGGCACATTTAATTAGGACACAGCACTTTAGAGGTGATCATGATCAGAACTAGATTTTTTTTATGGACAACTCTTCTATTCATTGTTTGTACCTTTAATCTCTGAGATTAGAAACTGTACTGGCTACATACAGTTTCAGTGTTTGGACTCAGTTCTTTTGAATTTGAACTTCTGGGGCTGGTTTTTAATAAATGGAGGTGCTTTCCAGTTCCAAGGAGGATAATATGCTTCTGAGTTTCTTGAAGTTTGATTTTTACTTAATTTTCATGTTGAAAATGGAGCAGAAATTGGTATATAAATAAAGGCAACCAGCGTTCTTTTATGAAGGTCTTGTGTTTGGGTAGCTTGGCAGAAGTCATAAGGTGTGAATGTGTTCCCTCCTAAAGGTTAAGTCCTCGCTGCTTTAAGAAATCCCTTTGGCAACTGAACATTCCCCTCGTGAGATCTTTTCCTGAAATGGAACTGAATTACTAAGAAGTACATTACTCATGGTTGAGAGAACCCACTGAAGACTAGAATTATGTGAATATTAAAGAATTTTGAGGGTGGAAAGTGTTGACAGAGTTTCTGCTTCAAGCTTGAAGGAAGATCCTGTAGCAGTTCCCAAATCAAGTGGTGAGAATTCTTTCTGAGGGCTTCCTTACATGGAGCCCCAAGTTAAGCGTGGCTCCTGGACTGTGTCTCTGTAAGATTTTGATGGGTGCGTGTCCTGCCCTGAGGGGTGGCTTTGTGGGAGGTGGGAGATAATCTATCCATGTTATGTTCTTTCTGTCTGACATAGGAGTAAAGAAGAAAACACATCCTAATTCTGCTGGGGAGAAGAGACCCCATATAGGGAACCAGTGCACTTTTTCTTGCTGCTGGGGGACTGTTCTATTAGAGGCAAAAAATGCCTGAGAGAGGTTTTTCCAGCATGCTTTTCATGCAGCTTATTATAGCCACGTCTTCCTTGGCTTATTTTGAAGGGAAGAAAAGGCTTAGGAGGCTGATGGTTATTCTTCCCCTGGGGCATGGACAGTGCTTGTGTGAACCATCACAAGACCCTAAAACTAGGAGAAAATTCACTGGTTCGGGTAATTGAAATTGTATGAGCAGAAATCTTCCTTCCGTGTGTAAAGAGCTGATTCTTCAGCCCGGAATGCCGATGTTCTCCTGCCTTTCTAATCACAAGTCTCTTGTTTTTCCTACTGACTTCCCTCTTTGTCACTGCACTCATTTGCTGAACAATCCTCCTCATTTCTTCAGCTTGCATCATGTTTTAATTTCCACCCTACGACATCTTGATTGTTATTTATTATAGGACTCACTTTTAAACTATTCCTCCAGTGTATTGTGACTCCTTAAAACAGCCTGCAGACATTCTAAAAAGAATAATTTAAATAAAGCTGTCTCATAGTGCCTAGTTATCTTCCCGCCAAAAAATCTTTAGCAAATTTTATCGACTTGTGTATTAATTTGCTTTGTTGATTTTTGTGCTTGGTGGGCTCGACTTGTCAAGCATTTGATGACCTAATGATTTGAAAATGCACAATGATTTCTGATCGGTAAATGTACTGATTAGTATAATTATATGCTAATAATGTTTAAGCTGTCACAAAGAATAGTACATTTTTCCTAGCTTAGACTTGCTGGAAAAGGGATGCTTGTAGTTTAAAAAATGGAGGTTGTGCTGTCTCAAAAGGCTCTTGCTGTACCTGCTTATGAACTCAGTGAAAGGTGAATTCATGTTAAGTATTAATCCAGGCAGACGTTGCAGGAACAAATGCACCGTGCGCTGACACTGGCGTGGCTCTGCTGTCCGGGCTGACCAGCGCGCAGGCCGAGCAGCGCCGGGGAAAGTTGCGGGCAGCTTTTCCGGGCGGTGCGGGTGCCGGAGCCCGGCAGGACCGAGCAGCTCCGCGGCCGCTCCGTGCGCGGCTCCGCCGCCGGCGCCGCCCCGCCCGTCAGCCGCGGGGCCCAATGGCTGCGGCCGGGCTGCGGGGTCGCGCGTCAGCGGTGCAGCACGCATGGCTGAGTCAGGCTCGGCGAGACACCCAATCCAGTCCGTATCCAGAGCGGCCAGCGGCTCTCGGCGCTTCATGGACCGGAGAGCTACAGTCGCTTATCCCGGAGGGGAAGATGATGGAGGAAAAAGTAAGGCTCGCTGATGGTGCAGGGAACTACTGAAGAAACGATGGAAATATCAAATATGCTGAACTTAACAAGTAATGCCAAAGGATGCTGATCTGGCTTTCAAAGCTGCCTTATTGGAAGGAGCAGAATTCCTTTGTGCTCTGATTCCGAAATTGTTCCCATGCTTCTGTGTTTCCTCCCTGATAGACACAAGAGGAAGGTGCGTATTTGTTAACAGGAATAATGTGTGGGCAATATTCAGGAGAAGGATGAGGAAAAGCAAAAGTACTGTCCTTTGTGTGCACAGGTCAATTGAAATGTCTGCTGACAAAGAACAAGCCTGAGGGGGAGGAAGAGGGGCATAAGCGCTGTCGTTGTGTAAGTCCTGGCAGGATGAGCAGAAGGGATTTCTTTTAAAGCCTCGGAGCATGGCAGCTGTAACTTAGTGTGTAGATAAAGCTCTAGATAAAACCTGATTCTACAAGTGTTGAATATGGCAATCATCCTAGCAAAGGATGGATCTAAGTTTACATTTTAAGGAGAGTTAATATAAGTTTTAGAACATAGGGGAGAAAAAGGGTAAAAATCGTGGTTAATATTCCACTGCTGTGTCCTTTTCATTTATTTAAGGTCTCAGGGTGGGTTTGGGAATAATAAGTATATTGGTTAAGCACCATAATTCTGTGTAGACAGGAGCTGGTTTTATGAAACAAGTATGTTTATTGGCAGCATTCAGTAGGATGCACATGGAGTTTTTATGTTGGAATACATGCTAATTGTTTTGGCAGGAGAATTAATTCGGTCTAATGACTTCTTTTAATAATTAGTAATATATTCAAAGCAATCTGTTGTTATGTATAAAGACAAACTGAAGCTCTCCTTCTACAGATGACTCCAAAGCATCATTAAATTGAAGAGCATTTACATTTTTTAAAAACAGCTCTTCTCTTACTACAAAAATAGGAAGCATTACCAGTATGACAAGTTGCCATTTTGATGGTACTTTTTTTCCTCCTTCACATCATATTAAATAGATTTGCTTAAATAAAACCTTGAGCTTATTTGGTTTTCTTCATGAGGCAGCTGCTTTTAAAGAAAATGCTTCATTCCCTTACAAAGACAGAGCTTCCTTGATCCCTGTCTGAGGGGGAAAATAATTTCTGTCACTGACTTAAAGTTCTTGAATGGGTGTAGTGCACATGTTCAATGTTCCTTTGGAGCCAGGGAAAAATGTGTATTGAATTTGTGAATATTGCCAAAATACATGAATATTCATGAAGTTGTTTGGTTGTTTTGGTTTGGGTTTGTTTATTTGGGGTTTTTTTTTAATTTCTTTTTTTCCCTGTAGGAAAGTAATTGATAAAGCAAGATGTTCTTTCCTTTTACAAACTTTTGGGTACTAGGTGGTCTTACAAATATGGGGCTATTCCCAGCTTTAGTGAATGAAAGAATGAGGGTTTAAAATTGTGTTTTCTTTGTTCTTTCCTCTCTTAAGCTTTTAAATTAAATGCAATGTGTCATTAGGCATACAGGAGAAAATTCTGCTTATGGGTTGGTGCTGTGCCTTATGGCTTCCACAGCCCAGAGTGAGCTGGTGGTCATCAGCTGGGGAATCAAGGGAAAGCTGACTTTGCAAACACTTCTTTTCAGGGTGGTATGGTCATTGTAGCTTCAGATGTTTCTTGGAGCCTTGAACTCAGGCTCTATGCTGGCTCCACTGGTGCTGTGGGCTGAGATGACAGGTGAGTGCAGTGTGGCAGCCATGGCTTCCTGGCACTTGGACCCCTCAGCATTTCACTGCTGTTG
Organism: Daphoenositta chrysoptera; assembly: GCA_013397915.1. Taxonomy (NCBI): domain Eukaryota; kingdom Metazoa; phylum Chordata; class Aves; order Passeriformes; genus Daphoenositta; species Daphoenositta chrysoptera. The sequence goes on along the minus strand of VZRO01005638.1, from coordinate 178,112 downwards.
AGAAGTCCTGGTGGAGTCTGGTCTGCGTGGTGCTGCTGTGGACCAGAGGAGTTCCCGTTTGCTTGTTCTTCAAATGGGGCAGCTCTGCTTCAGTCAGTCCCATGACCACTGGTGTAGATCAGTGGGAAGCTGCAACAGCACAGCTGTGCAACTCCCCAGTGAATGCCAGTTTGTCTTGCCTTCACCACTGGGGCCAGGTTTGTACTTAGTCCCTCACATTGCTGGTGTGCAGTGAAGGGTTTGTGCATTCCCTGCAGAAACAACCTCCTGGCCCCACTGGCTTTGTTAGAGGAAAAAGAGGATGTGACCAACAAGTCCTTCTGTGACATAAATCAAAATTACTTGGTAGTTCTGATGTCTTCCTTTTTCTTTGAACATTTGCAACTTCTTCTAAAGCCTCTTTACAGGAAAATAGAAGTCACAGGTCTTCTTTCCAATGTACTGGCCACAGATGTAGCTCCTTTTTCAGAGTAACGATAGAGTAGCTGAGTGACACAACTTTCCTAGTCAGGTATCACAGGATAAAGCCAGTGCCTGTCTCTTCTGACATGCTAAGCTCCACCTCTGTATTTTTTCTCTTTGTTCAGATTTAAATTCATGTTAGTTTTCTTGTTCGTTGTAGAGCAAAGTCATAGTTAAGGGGTAGCATTGATCTGAGTGCTCATGTTGTTGAACACATGGAACTTCAAGTTTGTCAGATCAAAGAAATATTTTTTGTGAACTGTGACTCAACAGTGATGAGATTTAAGATTGACATTTTAGTTGGCTATTACTAAGATGAATGAAGATTCATGATTCAGCCAGTGCTTTCTCAAGCCAAACTGCTTGAATTCTCAGAAATGTTGCAATTTTGGCTTGCATCTTGTGGCTAATAGATGATGTGTCAGTCTCACAGTTAGCATTAATCTGTGCATTAAAGGAGTAAAGTACAACATAGAAGCAAGCAAATGAGTACTGTGGCCAGCTGCAATTTGAACAGCCCTTTGAAATTATTTACTAATCTGTCTGTTTCAGAACCAGTTGATTTACTATTCAAGGATTGTGTCCTCCTCCAGCTGGCAGCCTCTGCCTCTCCTGGTGTGCTGTGCTGAGCTGAATTGATGGCCCAGGCTCCACAGGGATGGCCGTGGCTGGCAGCAGGAGCAGGATAGATAATCCCTGAGCACTGCCCCTCTCCTCCAGGCTTGCTGGCTGCTGGCACCAGAGCAGAAGTAGCCCCAGTTGCCATTCTGGGAGGTCCAGCCGTGCCTTCCTTCGGGCACGGCTCAGGAGGAAGTGTGGTGCCAGCTGAGTCAGTGTTGCTTCCTGTAGCACCTGTTTTTATCAGCTCCTGGGAAGAGATTATTAACTAGGGTTTGCCCTGCTTCACTGGGAACTCTGAATCACTGCTTGGAGGGTAATGTGGCTTTAGATGGTTTTCTGGATTAAGAATCACATTTTAATTGCCTTCTCTGTTAAAGGAGAATTCGTGTTTGCTCTGCCAAAATATGTGATAAGCCTGCATCCCATTACAGTGGTTCAGTTCCATTTTCTAGCGTGTTTCCCTTATTTAAAGCAAATAGAGCTCTTTAGTTACTGAGAAACAGTGAGTCATGCATTTTGATACTATAAAATGTGACACCTGCAAAACTCTGTTTTCTCACAGCATGGTTGGAAATGTTATCAGGTCTAGGATCAAAGTTGTGCTTCAACAGAGGCCTGATCACATGAGGCTTTACTGGGATTTGCAGAGATGTTTTGTCACCAGACTGCTATGTAGGTGTTTGAGTACTCCACACATACACACCCCCTTTTGTGGCATCCTTGATTATACCATAGCATGCAAATATAAATGCACTGATGAGATACAGAGGGTCTTTAAAAAAAAAAAAAAAAAGACCTTTTTTTTGGAGTAGACCTTTTTTTGGAGTTTAGCTGCAGTAGTAATGAATACTGTCACGTTTAAACTGGGGTTAGACTTTGGTCTTGAGTTTGAGACTGTAATCCATATTTCTGATAATTTATGGGCATTTTTTATATCTACTAAAATGGTTGAATTATGTATGTATATATCTGTCTCAAAGGAAAGGTGCAAAGGTTTTTCTTAAATTGTTGATGTTTTTGATAGGGAGGTTTGCAGATCTCACTCTTGCAAAGTTTTGCACGTTTCACTTTAAAAATGAAGAATTTACCCTTCTCTAATAGAGAGGTAAAACAAGTAAGGAGACATGTTAGCTATGCTGAAATGCTGTAAATCTTAATACCTTCAGAGTTGCATTGGAAGTCCTCAGGAAATTTCCTTTTAATGGAAGTGCTTGAAACATTATTCTTGGACTGTAAATCTGAGTGTTTTCAGCCAGAAGCAATACTTGCAGTTCTTTTCCTTTATTCAATAGACCTTTGGCTGACTCCTCATCCCAAAGATGCATTTCTTACTGCAGCATATTTTAAACTTGGCAGGAAACAGGATTGCAGTAGATTCCCTCTGCACCAAACTTGTGCTTTGTCGACAGGAGATCCTGCCCTCATTCAGGCGGGGTGGGGGGAAGCTTGTGTGCCTTAGGGAGCGGTACATTTCTGATTCCTTGCATTGTGCTAAACACTCATTTATCACAGCCTTTTTGTTCTCTAAGCTCCTCTTCTTATCAATCACTCAAACCTGAAACTGCAACATCTCATGCTAATGGAATAGCCTTGATTTTTTTTTTTTGTCATTACTTCTAAGCAGCCTAAAAAGAGGACACTGCTCAATCTGCTTGTCCGGTGAATGCTTTTGTGTTTGTTGTGCTGGTTTTAGCTAGGTCATCATGCTTACCTCTGTGTTCTCCTACAACATTCCTGCAGTCATTATGTCAGGTCTCTTGGTAGGAGTTATGGGATTTGCAGGCTGCAAGCAAGTGGGGCATTGAGGTTCCTCTGGGAAATTCTTATTCTGCTTTGTCTGTCAGACCTTGTAGCTGTGCAGGTGTCTGTCTGGGTTATCCACTACCTGGGGCTTTGGGAATTTCTTTAGTTAAACCTATAAATGAGGAATGTTGTCATGCCCCACTTGAAAGGTAAATAGCAAAGGAACTCCTTTAGGAATTCTGGTGGGGTGCAAGGACACAGACATGTCTGTGCTGTCAGGACATAAATTTTTCTCTTTTAAAGAGTGTAAATGGAAAACATAGGTATTTTTGATAAATTCAACAATAGCTGTTGCAATTTGATATTTACATTTTAGATAGTTTCTGAGAGTTGTGGATCTCAAAACTGACTAGTTTTGTTAGTTGATTTAATAATTGCAAAATGTAATTGATATCTTAAATTGAGTAATGTAACTTAATCACAGTCTAAAACATCTTAAACCATTATATTAAAATTTGCTGGTTTGGAACAAATATCCTACTTGTTACTGACAGTCTGGTAGGTCATGGCTTTGATAGTGTAGTTCATGTTTGCTGCCTGGGTTGTGGTGAGTTACTATTGTTCTTTTAAGAATAAATGAAATTTTAAAACCGAATGTGCAGAAATAAACCCTTGGCTGGTGTGTCTTGATCCCCTAGTTTAAGGCTGACTACCTTTGCAAAGGCCAAGTTGCAGGAAAAGTGTGAAGTCAGCCTGTGGTCTGAGAAGGGTTTGCCAAAATAGTTTTCACTGGAAAAAAATGATGCCCAACTTCTAATTTCATTGTTTGATTAGAACATTTAATTAACAATAAGAATCAAAATAAAATGCTCATTTGTATTTGACTCACCCATTCTGGAAGAGATTTGTGTGAATGCAGGTTCACAGGCAGGCTCAGCTGATCAGGTGCTGTCTCTGTAGATCACACTGCAGCAAACAGGTAATTCCTGCTTTCTACTCAATGTTCCAAGTAATTGTTCCTGTTTGTAAATATGAACATGAGTACAACAAAGAAAATGGAGCTGGATAATGCTAATCTTGGAAACTTGTCCGTGGAGTGTGAATGCCTTGAAAATTTAGGTGTGTAATGTCCCTGAGATTTTGAAATGCTGACCGTTTCACTCATTTCTGTTCTCAGCACCTCATCCCGTGTTGCTAAAGGAATAGACTACACCAAAATGAGCCTCCATGGTGCAAGTGGTGGACACGAGAGATCCAGGGACAGGCGCAGATCCAGTGACAGATCCCGTGACTCATCCCATGAAAGAGCAGAATCTCAGCTCACTCCATGCATCAGGAATGTCACTTCACCAACAAGACAGTATCATTCTGGTGTGTGCAGATCTCTGCCATTTCAGGATTAAAGTTCTCTAAACTTGAGTACTGTTTTGTTAAATGCAATAAAAAGCATTACTTGTTGATGACACAACGTACAGATTTCTTACATGTGCCCTGGGCTGGGAATATCCTTCTTTGATAGGCTGTAACTTTTCAGTCTGCAGTGTGTATTCCTACACGATGCTCTTAATTAGTTTAAAGCACAAGAGGAATCTAATTTTGCTAAGATAATGGAGTAAACACTTCCCCTTTACTGTGTAGGGTCTAAGTATTTGGAAATAGAGGAAAAAGGGATTTTTTTTAAGTGACAAAACATGGTTTGTTTCTTTGAGCTATAGCACCAACTGTGATGCAATAGCTTCTGTATTGTGTTGAGTTCCTCTTTCAGTATTAGAATAGTAGATTTTCTTTGTAAAGACTTTTGGGGAAGGTGAGGTGGCTTTGATGTCTACGTGATACAAACTTCAGAATCTCCTAAATGGGAAGTTAGTTAGTTTAGAAGGTTTCTTTAACCAGAATAGATTTAACCAAAATAATTTCTACTTAACTCATCAAATTGGTGTGTTTTGTGCCTGGAAAGACACCAACTGCATGGGACTCATGTGAATCTCTAATTTCCTGTTTTCTCTCCTTCCACCTCATGGCCACTAAAGACCGCGAGAAGGATCACAGTTCATCCCGGCCCAGCAGCCCGCGGCCCCAGAAGACGTCCCCAAATGGTTCTGTTGTCAGCATGGGCACCAGCAGCAGGAACAGCAGCCAGTCCAGCTCAGATGGCAGCTGCAAGGCTGGGGGGGAGATGGTGTTTGTGTATGAAAATGGCAAAGAGGGAGCTCGGAACGTCAGAACTTCCGAGCGAGTAACGCTCATCGTGGACAACACCAGATTTGTCGTGGATCCTTCCATCTTCACTGCACAACCTAATACAATGTTGGGCAGGTTTGTATCTTTTTTGGGTTTGGTTTTTTTCCTTAGTCCCCAGCTGTTATAGAGAGGCATAAATACTTTGTGGGTATTTAAACTGTTTAAATAGCTGTTGAACTCATATTGCTGTAGCTGATCTTGCTAGTTTAATATTACCCGTCTGCAAATGTCTTTAAGTAAGAATCACATGCAAGTTCTCCTCTGGTTTTGGCAGGGAGGCCAAGAAATGTCTATTATCTAGAGATGACAGCTGATAAATTAACATTTCATGATGTTCCCATTTCTTTCTGTCTTCCTGGGCATTGCTTCTGTGTTCAGTCTGCCTCATTCTTCCTCTTGTTTTTAAAGCTAGGTGCTTCATAAAACCGAGTGGCATAGTGAGTGTAGACAGTCTCCTTCAAAACAGCAAGGTGGAAAACCTTGAAGGAATTTTATTTTGCTTACTGGGCCTACCCTGACAATGTTCAAGCTCAGCCCATTTATCCTCTGAAATGTCAAATAATCAGTGTAACAGCCCTGAGCCACTCAGCAGAGAGACTGAATGCTCAAAATGATCAACACTTGAATGCCAGTCCACAATATGTGTGTAATGTTTTCTGTAAAAACCATAATGAGCAACATATTTAACGTGTTTGCTTGGTGGGAAAAGATTCAATACTTGCTCAAATTCTGGTTGGTTTTGCCTTGTCCAAATGCAGAGGGCACCACTTAAAATCTTGCATCAGGAAAGAAAAGAAATGAAGGTTTGTCTATGTCACTTTGGATTTGGCTTTTTCATTAAAATATGGCTGTTTCTCAGCACACAAGGATATAATCATATTTAAAATACATATATATAAATCTCTTTGCCATGGTACAGGTAATAAATGTGATTAAACAGTTTCTGCTCTTTAAATCACTGCAGTGTGGGATAAATAGTACCTTGGATCCCTGTTTTGAGAAAAGTTGGGTGAGTCACAGAGAAGGCAAAAAATGCTTCTCTTTCTAAACTGTCAAAGGAAATAAATGGAAGTAAGAATCAATAGAATTAAATAATTGATTTAAAGCACTTGTATACTGTACAATACATGCACACGTGTAAATATCCAGACAGACTGGAAGTGTATCAGCTGAAATAAAGCAATGAAATAGTTTCTTTTTCCATGTCCAGCCTCGGAGTAAGTGGTGCTGCCTAATGCACTGGATTTTTTGTGCATGTGTGATGCTGAGTTATTCTCCCTTTGGGACTGGTTCAAGGAACAAGCTTATTTTATCTTCTGCTAATTGAAAAGTAGGTTAATAAAGATACGGAAATACCACTCTAAGGTGCAGGTTATTTATAAACTCACTTTCCCTCAATGTCAGTCTGCAGGAGACTAAGCAGCAACAGCTTGGGAGGTAAAAGTAACTATAATAAGAACGTATTAGTTGCCTTAAGCCTGTATCCTGTTAGACTGCCTTTTCCTAAGTATTATTTCTTGTCCTGAAGAGTGGTCAGAAAAGACTTGTCAGATCATTAAGTGAAAAACATAAACCCAGCTGAACAGAATGCACTGCTTTTTCCCTGCAGTTTCTCTACAGCTGTTTGCATTTTATTTTTCTTATTTGCAAACAAGAAAATCATAGTAAGGAATTCTTACCGAAATTACTTTGATTCTTGAGCAGGATGTTTGGATCAGGCAGAGAACACAACTTTACACGTCCCAATGAAAAAGGAGAGTATGAAGTTGCTGAAGGAATTGGTTCCACTGTGTTTCGTGCTATTCTGGTGAGTTTTTAGGGGCAATTACTGTTAGAACAAGCACTATTAAGAAGTAAAACTTCCCAGTTTAACCTAACTTGCCTATCTAGATTTTGTGGATGGCACAGATACTGCACTTTTGTTTAGCAGAGGGGGGAAAATGCTTGATATTAACCCCCTTTTCCTAGACATGAGCATGTGACAGTCAGGGAGAGAGAAAATACACATGAAAGAAACCAAAGATTACTTTCTCACAGAAATTAGTTGACCTTTTCCTGTGCGTTTAGTTCACCAAATTCAGGTATATTCTGCCCTTCTAGGGCTGAAATTAGGTGAAACAGAGTACTGGAAGTTAACTTCTTACAGTTACAGGAGTAAAGCAAACTTCAGTCTGAGATGGAAATGGCCCCTTTTGTATTTCATATCCACACAAGGATGTAGAGCTGCTGTACTGCTTTGTCAGCAGACTTGGAATGGGAAGAGTTCAGTGAAGTATAGATAAAAACCAGCAAAATTATCAGTATTAATAGTTGTCACTTACATAACGATTTTAACCAGAACTCACTGCTCTGAATGTAGCTCTGAAAAGTGATAAAATTTGAGGACAGGAAGTTTCATAAAGTTTAACATTTGTTGCTGTCTTAGATTTTGGGGGCTTTCTTTGTGGAGAAGGTATCATAAATGAAATGATGAAATGTTTCTGTTGGTGAGTATTGTGCATTGTGTTTTTTCTTGGTGCATTCCTGCAGGATTACTACAAGACTGGGGTGATACGCTGTCCTGATGGGATATCTATTCCTGAATTGAGAGAAGCATGTGACTATCTCTGTATTTCCTTTGAGTATAGTACTATAAAATGCAGAGATCTGAGTAAGTACAGAGTTTATTAAAATAATTTGAATTATACGAATTGATTTAAGTAAGTGTGTGTGTTAATTCTAAATCATATCCTTTATTGAGATAAAGAAGATGGCTGGCACTACATGAATGAAATCCATCCCTTTTTGTCTCTTATGTAATAAAGCCCTAAAACCAGTGGATTTATGTTCTTTGAAAAATAATGTCTGATATTTCAGTATCTGATTCTCTGCTGTGGTCACCCTGTGGAATACTTAACTCTGTGATTGCATGAGCAGTACAGATACAGTAACATTCAGTGGTACCTTTTTTTGCAGAGGACAGGGAGGATAATTTTTTCAGCTCCTTGCTTAGGAGAATGAGGCTGTCTCCCTGGTGGAAGTAGCACAGCTCTGCTGCTGGGGTAGGGTGCTCCAAGGTTCCCAGCACGTGCCATTCTCTCCAGCTCCTTCATCCCTGAGCACAGCCCAGCTCTTGCCTGTGCCTCTGGTCCCTGTGCTCTCCCTGTGCGTGCAGTGCAGGGCCAGCCCATGCAGCTCCTGCTGGGAATGCTGTGCAGGACACCTGTGCCTTCCCCAGCAGGGCCACCCACCCTGCCACAAGCCCAGAGCTCCCTGTCCTTAGAGGGATTTAGCAGCTCCTGCTGTGAGGGCTTTGAGAAGCTTTGCTTTTAAGCTACTGCTTATGAAACGTGGGCTGTGTGCTCTGCTCTTCCAGCAACTGGCCTAAATAATGTTTCTTTTAGGAAAACTGAGAGCAGTCTGACACAATTACCAAATGTTTAGCAGTAGTAAAACATAAAGGAGGTCTCAGAGTCACTCCTCTGTCTGCCCAACACCATGTTAATATCTGCAGGACAGGCCTGTTAGTTTCAGCTTCTGGTAAATATTCAAATAAGGTCTGAACTTACATAAGCTCATAGACTAAGTGTCTTTACACCTGTCTGCAGGAATACTATAAGAAAAACAGATCTTCTGTTTCTTATTGCTGCCTTCATCTCTTTACCAAGCTCTCAAATGTGCCTGTGCTTAAAATTTTCTTCTAGGTGCTCTCATGCATGAATTGTCAAATGATGGTGCTCGCAAGCAATTTGAGTTTTACCTGGAAGAAATGATTCTCCCATTAATGGTAGCCAGTGCCCAAAGTGGGGAGAGGGAGTGCCACATCGTTGTGCTGACAGATGATGATGTTGTTGACTGGGATGAAGAGTATCCCCCACAAATGGGAGAGGAGTATTCACAAAGTAAGTTTATCCTCATTGTTCCCACCAAGCCATGCCGTGGTAGAGGTAGCAGTGAAAATGCTGATTTAAAGTTGTTATACAGAAGCACCATTAGCAAAGTCTACAACATCCCTAATGCTTCACAGAATAAAAAACTCTTAGTTTCAATAGCTCTGCTTAATATTTTTTTTTCACAGAAGCATATGTTGCTTGTTATGTTCAAATCTAATTAAAAAGAGAAGCTAATTTTGATTATTAAGGTATCGTCAGCTAGTGAGGGGGAAGAAAATACTTCTTCAGAAAGAGCTTGAGGAGCTAAATGGGTAGGAGTCATATTTTCTGTGGGAGAACAACTAGAAGGGGGTTTTTTTGGAAAAAACAAGTGTTGTTACTTTTGGAGTATTACAGTTGTGTGTCTGATGAGTTTAAGCACCTGTGAATGGACTGTACTTCCCTGCAAGATGTGCAACCAGCCTCTTCCCCAGTGTCTTAAGCTGTTTTTCTCAGGAGTTCTTGAGGCTCTCCCCCTCTTCTGAAATAGAAATACTGGAGTAAAGCAAAACAGTAGGAAAAGATAAACCTTTGTGATTTGAGGCTAGAAGGCTAGTATTTGAATATAGGGGTTTTTTCCTCATTAAAATGTATTTTTAGTTATTTACAGCACAAAGTTGTATAGATTCTTCAAATACATTGAAAACAGAGATGTGGCCAAATCGGTTCTGAAGGAAAGGGGGCTCAAGAAGATCCGCCTGGGCATCGAAGGTAAGGGAAGCATTGCTTCTGCTCTCACTCTTGGGGCTTCAGGGTCTGCTGCACTTCTCTGCTTCATGGTTTTCTCTGTAGCTGGAAAAGCAAGGGGTTGGTGTTGTCTTTCCTGCTGAGGATGGGTGACAGAATGGCCAGAGGGGGATGGTACCCAACAGGCAACAGGCTCCAGACTGGTGCCCAGGCTGTGTCTGGCTGCTGGGCTCCGTGCAGACAGCTTAGGTGGTTTCTACTGCCTTCATGACTTGCATCTCATGCCCTTTGCCCTTTAGTGTCCACACAAAATCTTCTCTGTGCTTTGTTTGAAGTAACAATGCATTGGTACAGCTTCGGATATTGTGTTCTTGGGTTGGTGTCCTTTTCAGGGTGTGAAATGAAAAATGTCGTGTTAAGTGGCAGGGAAACATTTTCTTTCTGGAAATACAAAACTCTCCAGTGGATCAGTGAAGTGCAAAGAAATCCTGATCTGTGAAATAAACATCTTGTTATCCTCCATTTAGGAGGCTGTTCTGTAAATTCTCACTGAGTAGTCTGATTTTTATCGTGAATGTAAGAACTGGGTTTCTTTGCATTACATTTTTCTTCTGATTGTTGACCCAGATATTTTAAGAATCCAGCCTTTATAATTAGCAGGATTTCTATCATTCACTCACCAAGTTGTCATAGTTACGTTTGTAATTTGCCAAGAAAAAGCAAATGCTTTTAACTGGTTGTGAACTCTAAAATAACTAATTTCAGCTGAACAAGGTGGGAGCCTTTCAGCTAAACAAGAATTGGCCCTGCCTGTAATGCTGGCTAATACCAGATTATTTCTGCTGGCATTTCTTGGTTTGGACAAGGGACAACTGCAGCACCAAACTGCAGTGCTGGTGCCCTGTAGTCATGTGTAAAATGGACCTTATTGTTGGGGCACAGGGGAGAGGTGACTTGAACACAGCATAACCATCTGCAATGGCAGTGCCAATGGGTGCTGTGCCGTGTCCCAGCAGTGCTGAGGGTGCTGTGCTGTGTACAGGCAGTGCTGAGGGTGCTGTGCTGTGTCCCAGCAGTGCTGAGGGTGCTGTGCTGTGTCCCAGCAGTGCTCAGGGTGTTGTGCTTCCTGCCTTTGCCAGGGTACCCCACGTACAAGGAGAAGGTGAAGAAGCGGCCGGGCGGGCGGCCGGAGGTCATTTACAACTACGTGCAGAGGCCGTTCATCCGCATGTCGTGGGAGAAGGAGGAGGGGAAGAGCCGGCACGTTGACTTCCAGTGTGTGAAGAGCAAATCCATCACCAACTTAGCGGCGGCAGCAGCAGACATACCCCAGGACCAGCTGGTGGTGATGCACCCCACGCCGCAGGTGGACGAGCTGGACATCCTGCCCATGCACCCCGCCCCCAGTAACAGCGAGCTGGAGGCCGAGGGCCAGAACCCCCCGCTCTGATGCCGCTGCCCCCGCCACAAGCATGCTCCTCACAGTGACTGTACTCAGCTCATGCCACACTGCAATGCCAGTTTTTCCATTGTGTTCCGGTGTTTAGGGTCGCAGCAGGCACCTGGGCCCGGCCCCGAGGGCTGCCCTGCTCTGGGAGGAGCACAGATGCAGCACTGGCCTCGGTGACNGCAGTGCTGAGGGTGCTGTGCCGTGTCTCAGCAGTGCTGAGGGTGCTGTGCTGTGTCCCAGCAGTGCTGAGGGTGCTGTGCTGTGTACAGGCAGTGCTGAGGGTGCTGTGCTGTGTCCCAGCAGTGCTCAGGGTGCTGTGCTGTGTACAGGCAGTGCTCAGGGTGCTCTGCTGTGTACAGGCAGTGCTGAGGGTGCTGTGCTGTGTCCCAGCAGTGCTCAGGGTGCTGTGCTGTGTACAGGCAGTGCTGAGGGTGCTGTGCTGTGTACAGGCAGTGCTCAGGGTGCTGTGCTGTGTCCCAGCAGTGCTGAGGGTGCTGTGCTGTGTACAGGCAGTGCTGAGGGTGCTGTGCTGTGTCCCAGCAGTGCTGAGGGTGCTGTGCCGTGTCCCAGCAGTGCTCAGGGTGTTGTGCTTCCTGCCTTTGCCAGGGTACCCCACGTACAAGGAGAAGGTGAAGAAGCGGCCGGGCGGGCGGCCGGAGGTCATTTACAACTACGTGCAGAGGCCGTTCATCCGCATGTCGTGGGAGAAGGAGGAGGGGAAGAGCCGGCACGTTGACTTCCAGTGTGTGAAGAGCAAATCCATCACCAACTTAGCGGCGGCAGCAGCAGACATACCCCAGGACCAGCTGGTGGTGATGCACCCCACGCCGCAGGTGGACGAGCTGGACATCCTGCCCATGCACCCCGCCCCCAGTAACAGCGAGCTGGAGGCCGAGGGCCAGAACCCCCCGCTCTGATGCCGCTGCCCCCGCCACAAGCATGCTCCTCACAGTGACTGTACTCAGCTCATGCCACACTGCAATGCCAGTTTTTCCATTGTGTTCCGGTGTTTAGGGTCGCAGCAGGCACCTGGGCCCGGCCCCGAGGGCTGCCCTGCTCTGGGAGGAGCACAGATGCAGCACTGGCCTCGGTGACGTACGTGTCTGTGTTTACCAGTAGGTTCGTGACGTTGGTGACCGTGAGCTGGCCTGGCCCCGCTCCGCGGCGGGCCGGACACGCCGCCGTGACACGGGGTCGGGAAGCTGAGTGGGAATTGATAGTAGCACTTTACAAATGGTTGAGAAATGGAATTTGAAGCCATTTTTTATAAATGTATTGCACAATACTAACAAAGTGCTTCTATCAAAGGTATTAACTTTACATAGTTTTGCTCTGAATAGATTGACCCTTTTAAAGTTATTGTATATGGTTGAGCACAAAACTACTTACTCTTGGGTTTTTGGATTGAGGACGTGATTCAATGACCCATGTAACATCTTGTTCAAGTTCTTTAGTGAATTTTTTCACTTGTTTGCAGCGTGAGCCATGTTCAAAAATTGTGAACAACAGATAGGGGCTTTATCTTAAATTTTGCCTTACCTTAAGCTGTTCACAAATATTTATTTAATACATTTTTCATAAGTGTCATGAAATAGGAAAATGCAAATGGTTCATTCTTCATTTATTAATGATTGTAAACAAGTTTTTCATGCAAATAAAGTTTCCATTATTTTAATGGGCTTGAATTATCTGTGAATTATGAATTTTGCAAGTAGTTGCTTTTCTTTCCTCAGGGGAAGGATGGTTAATATTAAGTGAAATACAAGTATTTCTTAAAGATAATCAGCCTATTTCAACCCACCTGCCTGTTGTGCTTTTCTCAGGATAAACCTGGATCTAAGAGTGAGTAATAATAGCTCCCCTGGGAATTTATTGTCATGACAAAGTGTTGCAAGTGTACTTAAGGCACTGGTTTTCCTCCCTTTTTCCCCGAGGCTAAAGAAATGATAAATACGAAGTGCTTCTAGCATGCACCTTCAGCAGGGTTTTATCAAATTTATTTATCAAAGTAAATGCTCCATCTTAGAACAAGGGAAACATTTATTTTAAAAATATTTAACTGTCTAATACATTACACTTTAACAATATTTATAGTAAAGGATTCTTACAAGAAAGAATAAACAGCTTTATGGTACAATTAGTATAAGAAATATCCACATGGGGACTGTTTTGCAGTGTAAAAACACACCATACATCTGAAATGGTCATTTGCATATAAAAGCTACCACTGATGCCAGTGAGTCGCACAGTGATTTAAAAAAAATTTCAAACAACAGAATCCAAAATATACAAGTATTGCAAGCTATACACAGCTAACCAAATCAACACAGAACACTGTAGCAGGTTATTCCACTTTGTCTGAAGTTACACATGGTAGGATGAGTTGCATTCTGACACAGCTTTTATGAAATTCCTACATAAAAGCCTCTCAGTCCCACAGGTTTCACAGACCCAGCGCTCCACCAGTAAATGCACTTTGAGAGTGGCTGCGGGGGCATCATTTACAAGGGCCAGGGGAGGTCGCTGAAGTCCACGGGCCCGCCCAGCCCCGCGTCGGCCTCCAGCAGGCTCATGATGACCGCCATGGCCGCCTCGTCGTTGCTGGGGCTGCTGGAGCCCTGCTCCGTGTCGATCATGTCGATGCCGATGTGGGAGTTCTCCCCTGCGAGGAGCACAGGTCAGGTCAGCGGGGCCGCACCCCTCGCCGCCCCGGCTGGAGCGCTCGTGTGGGCAGGGCTGAGGGCTCGTGTGGGCAGCGCTGAGGGGGCTGAGGGCTCGTGTGGGCAGCGCCGAGGGGGCTGAGGGCTCGTGTGGGCAGCACCGAAGGGGCTGAGGGCTCCTGTGGGCAGCGCCGAGGGGCTGAGGGCTCGTGTGGGCAGCACCGAGGGGGCTGAGGGCTCCTGTGGGCAGCGCCGAGGGGCTGAGGGCTCGTGTGGGCAGCACCGAGGGGGCTGAGGGCTC
>VZRO01005638.1:116785-163497 GCA_013397915.1 Daphoenositta chrysoptera | reverse complement strand
GAGGGGTTTGAGGGCTCGTGTGGGCAGCGCCGAGGGGCTGAGGGCTCGTGTGGGCAGCGCCGAGGGGTTTCAGGGCTCATGTGGGCAGCACTGAGGGGGCTGAGGGCTCATGTGGGCAGCGCCGAGGGGCTGAGGGCCCATGTGGGCAGCGCTGAGGGGTTTCAGGCCCGGGCTGCAGTGCCAGGGACGCCCCTGGCAGCTGGGTGTGACGGGGGGACACCGGGTCACCTCAGCAGTGACCGCTGTGCCTCAGGGGCAGCCTGAGAGCCAGAGTTCAAACACAACACCACATCAGCGTCTGTGGCAGCAGGCGAGGAGCTGAGCTAACTCACACTGACTCGGCAAGAGAAAGAGGCTCCCCAGCAGTGCCTCAGGATACTGCCGGGATGAAGTGAGGTTACAAAACAGGCTGGCAGGTGCCTCTGGGCACACGGAGGGGGTGGCTGTGGGCTTGGTGCCCCAGCTGCAGCCTGCTGATGGTGAAAACCAGTTACTGCTAAAACCATCTTGTTACAGTGTCCATGTGTGTTTAGCGGTACTGAGGATGTTCATGAGTGACTTCACTTACCCAGGATCGAGGAGTTGTCAGAATATGGGTACCCAGAATTATCCTGGATTTGCCCAGACAGCAGCCCAGCCGAAGAAATGTCTGGAGTGCCACCATTCAAGATCTTGAAAGACATGGCAGAAGCTATAAAGCAGCATAAAATGGTGCATTAAGTCTTAAACTGTCCTATACTGGGATTTTTAATAGAGGGTAGATGGACTTCCCAAAAAACCCCTGTGGTTTATAACAAACACTCTTCTACACAAAGAGAAATATCAAGGAGGTGCTGAAAATACCCAACCCTCCACCTGTTTTTTCCTTTATGCCATTCCAGCAGCCCCTATTCTGTGTGTACATGTTGAATACTGTAGGGCAGAAGCAGCAAGACTAAATATTAATTGTAACTCTGTTCCAACTTGGAGTTTTATTTCAAGAACAAAGAAAGATGGGAATAGACAGAAGTATTTATGGTCTGCTCTAGTACAAGCAATTCTTTTGTGTAGATCACATAATTTCTGAGAAAAAAAGGTTAAGTAAGTCTGAAGCAGTGCATAAGGATCTGGGTAAGTGTTCTTCTTGCTTTGGATAAAACTTCCATAAGCACTTGGAGATTGCTGGAAGCAGCCAGGATAAGTGTTCAGGTGGCTCAGTGCTGGCAGTGGCACCCGAGTGCTGCTCAAGCACTCTTAGGACAAGGCAGGTGCACGGTGTTGACTTAAAAATACCCTCTCAGTGCCCAGGAAAGCACCGAATTGCCCTGGTTTGTGCCACAGCAGCCCTGTGGCACAGCTGGAGGGATTCACTCGGGCACAGCCAGTGCTCCCAGCACTTCCAGCCTTCACCAGCACGGGGTGTTAGAGAGTTTTTGGAGGGTGGAGAGAGAGAGGGAGAGCGCTGTTCCTTGCGGCTCTGCTGGAAAAACACAACCAGAAGGGCAGGTGGATTTCGAACGCTGCTGGTGTTGGGGAACTGCTGCTCTCTGCCCTCCAGGCAGTGCTGTACAGGGGCCGTGACCCCTGCAGCCTTTGGCTCGCTCAGCCTCTCCAGCCCAGCAGCCAGGAGCTGTTCCACAAGCACATCCCACACCCCTTGCCATGAGTGGCCCCAGGCTGTGGGGGAAGCTGTTCTCACCTTCTTCCCTCCCGGCGAGGATGTGTCCGGTGGGGGGGTGCTGGTGATGTTCAGGGGACTTGAGCCACAGCTGGAAGGTGATGATCCTCTTATCCTAAAACATGCATAAACCAGGGCATGGATTTACAAGCAACTCAGAGACTTGGGGTTTCAAATGCTGACTTCAGTATCAGACGGCATAAGGTGCTGAAAGCACGAGCTTCTTTTTTGTAATTTCCTCCCCTTTTTCAGTGTTCCTCAAAGCAGCAGGAGCAGCCATGTGTGTAAATTCAGCCTGCTTGGTCTGCAGGCTTTACCTCCTCCCTGTTTTTGTTCCTGGACAGCCTTCACAGAGTCTGAAGGAAAAAGTCCTGGCTGCTAAGGAAAGCCTCATTTCTGTGTATTTTACTTCAATTTCCACCAGCTAAGAACTCCAGTTGCCTCAGTCACATAACCCAGACCCCCCTTCAGTGAGCTACTGCTACAGAAGTACTCTGGACACTGGATTGTTTTTAACTGCTCAAAGCCACATTGTTCACTTCCATTTTCCACAGCTTGATCAAACATCTTTAATAATGAATAATGTATTGACTGTAGAACCAACACATCTCTAGACCAAAGGGAGGAGGGGTAGTTTGAGAGAAAAGCAATGGAAATGGGAATCTTCTCCTTGGCAGAGTTCCCCTGGGAAAGCTGAACAGAAGGCAGCTTTGGAAAATAGTAACAGCTGCTGAAAAAGGACTGGAACTAACTCAGGGTCTGAACTGAAATGCAAACATGGGTGGTAACTGCACTACTACACTCACTTGGGTAATTAAGTGTTTTACAGCTACTGAAAGGGATGGTTAAGCTTCAAAGTGTTGGCTCAGCCTTGGTTTTTTTCTTTTCCTCTTTCCCCTTTTTCCTATTCCTACAGAAAGGAAGGAAGCCTTAGGGATAGGTCTGCTGTTGCCTCAGGTGAGGATGGAGGGAGTCTCCTGCCTGCAGCAGGAACAGAACTACGGGAAACAGACTGAACGTGTTCCTGGACTGCAGCTCAGTCTGGTTCCATTGCTACCACTAAACATCTGCTGGGTGAGACCCCTTTTATAGGACAGGGAACACAGTTCCCACGAGGAAATCCATGAAGAACAGGGATTTTTAGCCAACAGAAATTAAGTGGTACCCACTGAAAGCAGCTGTGGATCCCTGCAGTCCCTTAGTGACCCTGTTTGACCCAGCCCCACATCCTGAGTGCCATGGGAAGGCCCCAGCACTGTGTCCTTGCTCCAAGAGCTGCAGGGGAACTGCACAAGCTCATCATGCACATCTAACAACTCCAAAAGCATCAGAGTGAATGGACTGCACAAAAACAAACATTGCTGTTTTGGCACACAGTCAATAGCTTTGGCATTTGGAGGTTGTGCCACTCACAGCCTCAAGTCACTGCGAGAAGAACAGTCTGGAATGGATTTGTTTCTAGTTAGCTGCTCTTTTTAACTCCTGTTTCTGGTAAACAGGTCATCATCATCACCACTGCAAAAAAGTTCCAGTATCAGTCTTTGGCAAGAGAAAGCTGGAAGGCTGTAACTTCATGCTTTCCCTGTGGGGGTTGCCTCAGGGATGCTGAACAGGAATCTGTAGCTGTCTGTGAAATACAGTTGGATCATTCCTTATTCAGCTTGAGTAAATTGTTCTGTAAGAGGAAATTAAGGAAGTCGAATTCCTCTTAAAGAATAATAATAAAACAATTTAATTTCACACCATTTTCTCTCACCTGTGAATCTCCATGATTTCCTCAGCGATCATCCTCCCTATTTTACCTGCCCCAGCTCTTGTTCCACCTGGAATTCCAGGCACAGTAGGATGGGTCCTTTTGGGGCCACCTGAAATGAGTGGATATCTTAAGGTCAGGTAAAAGCTTGCAAACCTTCTCCACAGAGCATTTGTGTTTAGGCTTTGAGCAGCTGCAGGACCTTCTGAACTGGATTTATTTACCATTCTACCAACTGGTGAGCGCCTTCAAATGTATGGAAAGCTCTGGCTTGCCCTGAGCTGTGCTGGCTCTCAGATGTCCCTCAGTGCCAGCAGGGACAGAACAGATCCCAACTCCTTCAGGATCTGGCTGTTGTTCTCTTTCAGAATCGAGCATCTGGTGCTACCTCTTGTCCAGAGCTGGTACAGAATGGCCTTGTCAGACCTGCTCTTCTCTGTGCCCAGACAGGCTCTTCTCAAAACATGTCTGTTCTCTGCTTTGTGTGAAGAACTTGCCAGTGCATATTCCCTTCAACATGGGATAAGCCCCAGGTACCTGAAGACTGCAAATAAAGCCCCTGGCAGGTAACTGCAGGAATCGAGAAGTGGAGGGAAAAGTGAGGGCTGAACAGTTAGGAGCTGTTACTGTAATGTGATTTCACACTTGCACAGCACTTGGGAGGTTGTCAGGGAGGAGCCTGATACACTCCAAGGCAGAGAAAAGAGCACCCTGAGAGGGCAGGAAAGGCCTCAGCACTGCTCATCCAGAATGGATAATTGCCTGCTTCTGGAAATGCGTATTTAACAACAGCAACCCTCAGCAGCTGTGGCTCTGACCCAAAACTAAACCTTATTTTCCTTAGGATATTAACACATCTCAGAGCAGAATTGCAGCAAATTTGTGCAGGCAGGATGAGCTGCTCCCAAGGCACGAGAGCCAATAATCCCCAGAGCCCAGGAGTTACCTTCTCCAGCCTGGAGCACGCTGTCCATGCTGTGAGGGGACGCTGCCAGCTGGGGAAAGGCCCCGTCCCCACTGTCCAGGACCGTGGTGCTGTGGAGGTCAAGGAGAATCAGTGAGAGAAAACCCTACCAGTGATTAAAACCCAAGTCATGAGCCAGAGTCTCAGCACGGAATGCTTCAGGGTTTCAGTAGTGTGGGAGTCAGTGTCACCTCTGTGACTGACACGGGGCTGGGTAAATAACAGAAAGGAGCCACCCTGTTCCACCTCAGTGTGCAATGCAGGACCCCAACAGCTTCTCTCATCAGAGAATTCCCCTGCAGCAATTATTCTGCTGAGAGAAGTCACCTCAGGAGAAAGGAAAAGGAGAGGGAAGTACCGGCCAAAGCAAAGAAATGCATGTCCTGTAAGACCCTACAAAGGCCAAATCCCAGGTTTTCCCGAAGAAAGAAAATACCTCTATTTTCTGCAGGCTTTAACAACCAGAAATGAAATGACTGCAATTGTTAAACTAAACCCTTTCTCCCCAGGGTGTTATCTGGAGAAGACACCTACTGTCATACAGAAGGTGTGCACGTATTTAGGTCAAATCCCATGTGAGAAAAGGGCAAAACAATGGGCATTCCCAGGCAGCTGCTGAGGGAAAAGCACTTACGAAACGACTGTGTTTGTGGAGACAATGTATTCTACTTCTTTGGTCCAAGGGTTCATGAAACTGAACCAGCGACTCCGCAACGTAATAAAAGAGCCATCTTTTATTTTAAACTTGTAGCAGTTAGTTGTAATTTTTTCTCTTGTCTGCAAAACTGAAGACAGGCAGAAAGCAAGTGATTTGTGTCAAACAAGCACCACAACAACATAAATAGAGCCCTTCTCAGGGAAAACCCAGTTAATTCCTCCCCTCACCCCTCAAAAAAATGCTGTTCCTCCCTCATCCCCCTCACCCATCCTGAACCTCAAATATTCCCTACAAATCCATGCAAGTCTAAGATAATCACAGTGTTAGGCAGATACAGCACAATGTTCTCGACTAAAGCACTTGCAAACAGCAATACCCAAATCTTTTCAAGTCTGTTTGGTTTCCTTAATACACAACAACTGTTCCCAGTATCTTGAACAAAATTTCTTTCCTGAATTATTAATAAGCGTACCTTGTCTGTGACATTCTGCAAGATGTGCTATATCATCTTGATGAAAATATTCATAACACGAAGTACCTAGAAGTTCCTGGGGTAAGTATGCCAGGATGGCTGTTGCCCTGGGGAAGGGAGGGAGAGAAAGAAAATAAAGAAAAAAAAAATCTTTTCAAGTTGAAGTATTAGTCAGAGATTCCTAAAGCTCACACGGAGGCTGGGTAAGGCTCAAGTAATGCGGAAAGGAATTTTCGGCTTAGAAGATAAAAAAAATTCCTTAAGAATACTATTTTTAATTCTCAGGTAATTAAAAAAGTACCTAACACCCAGAGCCCTCAGGTATTACATTTGACCTACCACCACCAGCGGGGATGTAAAACTTTCTAAACAGCTTTGAAGATACGCTGTAATTTTGGGAATTTAAGCCTGAAAAAAGCTCCCCTGTAGCAGCCACAAGATAACACGAAGCTTTCTGCTTAAATGCCACTGCAAAACAGACATCAAAGGTTTGGAGAACTCAAGAGTGGGACAAAACAGCACCACACCAAACTCAACTTGGATTTTGTACGTTTCTTAGAAGAAAATGACTGAGGGAGAAGTGACAGTTCCTTGAAGAAACTGGAGCAAGTGTCACAATTCCAAACTATTCCAATGCAAATTAAATATGAAGGGCAATAAGGAACAAACCTAGGTAGATCAACACCTCTTCTGCCATCTCAGAAAAGCCCTAGTTAAATATTACAAAATGTAGAAATTAGTACATATTAATAATTATGAGTAAGAACAGAAGGAAAAAAGCTGAAGCACAAAATCCATAGTATTTAAATGTGGGGCATTTTTTTATGTTCCCAAACACACCAAGAGAATTCAGCACCAATCGGGTCCTCTACACCTCAAGTCCTCCTTGACAGGCAGATCAAAGGCCTCAGTCGTGGTGAAGGAAACAAGAATTTAAACTGACTTTTGTCTGGTGAGCCTTATCCCAGGACAGTGAAACTCCAAGAGAAATCATCAAAGCAATCTCTAAGAAAGCCACAAAGCAGTAAAACAAAGTCTAGCTTTTAAATGGAAGAGCTGGGAACCAAGTCAACCTTATACCAGTGTTTTTCCAAGAACTTTAGCAACCAAGGCTTTTAGCAGCACTGCTGTGGTGGGACACCCGACAGAGATGGGGAACAACCAGCATGAGCATCAACAGGTGACTTGTCAACCCTCTTCTTTTCACAGCAGGATGAACAGGTGCTGTGGAAAGGAGAACCTGCACCAAATTACAGACATCAATAGACTCGGTGAATTCAATATCTGACCCTGTTCTATTATGCAAGGAAGGAAATTGTTTGTGTCCTTCTGGAATTTCATCCTGTATTTACTTTTCCCCTCAGCTTGCTTCTCTGACTTAACAAGGCAGCTCTGAATTCTGAAGCTGTATCTGATATCATCTGCATAGAAAATAAACTTAATTTTACTCTCAAATTCACCATTCAGACCAATTAGAGGTACTGAATAAAGAAGAGGAGAGATGATTCTCTTTAAAACTCTGTTCAGTGTAGCTGCCGTGTCAACAGTGAATGGTTAAGCAGTTCCCTGGCTGTAGCAGCCCAGCTAATTGGCACCTAATCCACAGCAGTGCCTCTCCAGGGACCATGCAATCCATAAGGACAAAAAGGGTCACAGGGAGTTGAAGAAGTGTCTCTTTCCTGAGTTCCTCAGACAAATGCTGAAGGAACAGTGCAAGTCTATATGAACAAAAAAACTTGACTCGGAAATAAATTGTTCCCAACTTCTACAGGTGCCTAAATATTCTCCAGTAGAAGCAAGGATCATTGGATGCCAACTTCAGGTCTCCAGATGAGGCTTCCTTCTAAATAAATTCCCCTTCAAAGAGCCCTTTGAAGTAGCATACACATCCCAAGGACTGTAAACAACAGCTGGAAAACAATTAAATAAAAGCATATGTGTTTAAATCCAATGGGTCAACATTTTCTGAGTCTCATTATTTTAGAAATGCCTCAAAACTACACATCAGGGGAATATGCCTGATCTTTTGAAAATAAAACTTGTCTATAAACAAGACAGAATGGCATTTTCTGAGCAGCAGAAAGCTACGAATGCTCCCACAGCTCCCAGAGCGAGCACCAGCTCCGAGCACTCCAGAGTTGGTATTTTCAAAAGCTTTCTATCAAATTAAAACCAAAAACACCCAGACTACCTAACCAAAACCCACAACCCAACCACCCCAAACGAGATAGGTAACATAACAAAAAAAAAACCCAAACAGTTTCTTTACTGCACTTCCTCCCATGACTATCCTCTACTTCCTCTCAAAGGGCACTAAAGATCAGCTGAGTCTCCCCTGAAAGCAATTCCAGCAGGCAGATTCTGTCAGAGTTTGGAGTCTGGGCTTTTCTGTGTTTCAAGCAGCTGAGCCAAAGCCACAGGAAAACTGGAACAGCCTCACCTGGACAGTCTCAATTCCTCTTGACAAGGAAGGGAACCAAGCAACCCCTCTCCAACCAACCCAGTGTAACCTCTCCATTAACATCCTTCAACCTCCTATTCCCTGATGATTCCAGCTATTTTCAAGGAAGATTCAGGTCATATGTGCCTGCTACATAGGCAAATCCAAGCTGTTGCTTTTGGAAAAGGAAAGAACTAGCCTTTTAGATAATAAATTGATGTTTGTAAGCAGATACCACACTGGCACAAGTTCTCAAACCGTTTCCAAGAGATAGCCTTATGAAAAGCTTTCCTTCTTACAGACACAAAAGATCACATAGAGAAGCATTAATCCAGCAGAATGTGTCCCAGTAAACAGTTATATAAGTGTACATGCAGGCAAAGCCTAACCCAGCCTCTGCAGCCACTTCACTGGGTGGTGTTTGCAAAAGGGCTCCAATAACACAGGTAGCAATTAGGGTCCAGTTTCAAAACATTTTCTTCTGAAGATTACACATATACATAACCCCCTTAATGAACTGGCTGAAATTATCCTGGCGTTATTCTGCCGTATTTTTGGAAGTTGGGGGGATCGTTTTAAAATTTAATCAGTCATACCAAAAGAATGCATAGTAATAGCTTAGAGCTCCACCTCAAAATCCAACCCAACGGGGAAAGCTGTCAGGGAGGCAGTGCTGGACAGTGCCTGGAGGTGGAAGCTGCTGGGGGAACTCTCACCTCTGATCTACAAAGACGAATTTCCCGTCGATGGCGTGCCGGGACACGTATTCCGTGGGCTTCACCCGGATCTCGCCGTTCACCGGCTGCGGGACCACGTGGGGATGGAGCCTCCCAATGGCAACAAGGCAGCTTAAATTACAACCCTCGTTATCTGGCTCGTTATCTTCATCCAGGCCCATCTTTGTTGGAGGCCAGCTTTTTAAGTAGCCTGTGCTATGAATAGTGCAAAAGCTTTTGCGGTCTGCTGTAAAAAGAAAACAAAACAAAAAAAAAACCCAAAAAACAAACCAACAAAACCCAAGAAAGCAGTTAGGTCATGGATGCAGCTCTGGAGAACTTCAACTCAGTTCTGCTAATAATGCATCTCCTCTCTTTTGCAGGGAACTTGGGATACTCTTCACTAAGGAGGGGCTGGGGGTGTTCAGCCTGGAGAAGAGGAGGCTCAGGGGTGACCTTATCCCTCTCTAGAACTGCCTGAAAGGAGGGTGGAGCCAGGTGGGGATCGGCCTCTTCTCCCAGGCAACGAGTGATAGGAGGAGAGGACACAGCCTAGAGCTGTGCCAGGGGAGGTTCAGGCTGGACATCAGGAAGAATTTCCTCACTGAAAACACTGTCAAGCGTTGGAAAGGGCTGCCCAGGGAGGTGGTGGAGTCCCCATCCCTGGAGGTGTTCAAGAAGTGACACAGCCCTCAGTGCCATGGCCTGGCTGATGAGGTGATGTTTGGTCAAAGGCTGGGACTCAATGATCTCCGAAATCTTTCCCAACCTTAGTAACTCTGTGATTCTAAGGGATTTTTCAGCACTGCTGCTGTAATGCAGCTAATCTGAGATAATCCAATAAACAATTTATCTTGGCAAAACCACTGCTTATGCTGAAACATCACGTAGCTCAGACCAAGATTGCTTTTGGTAATTTTGAGCAGAAACTGCATTACATTTTATTATTTCAGCAAAGGAGGCAAATAATCCAAAGGAATGTATGAAGAAATTAGATTAATAAGTAAGATGCCTCTTTCAACTTAACCTGAGGCTCCTACAAAACCCAGGAACATGTTTCACAGAACAGACACTATTTGGGGTGTACAGGGGACAGCTCTACATGGGGTGAAGAAGATTTGCAACAGCCAGTAAAAGTCAGTATCCAAAAGGAGAATTCCTATTCCTCAGCACTGAGCAGGCCTGAAAACTCCAAGGAAGATGACTTTCATAGGGAGGCAGAGTAAAAGGCTTATGCCAAACTACACAAACTGGCTTCCTCAGCAATGAGCACAAAAGCAGGATCCAGGGCTGAAGCTGTGTCTGAACCTCACAGGGAGCTGGGGCAGCTGCCACAGCCAGGGAATACACCAAAATGGCCTCTGTTCTCTTGCTGCTTGTCTTTTCACTTTAACTAACACCAAATGTATTATTCACAGTACCCAAAGAAGAAACCTTCACATTTGGGCTAAATATATATTCCAACATGCCTAGACTAATACCCTAGAGAGGAAAAAAAATATTATCAACACTGCTAATGCTATGACCAAATATTCCAGGTGTAGAAATGCCATGTTTCCAGTACTTAGATTGTACCAAATCCACCAATGAATTTAGAATACACTCGTTTTTTGAGGTGGATACCCATCCAAACATCACTGGTCAAATAGGAGCAGAGAACAAGGAACAGCTCCCCTTTACTGGAGACACTGGCCAGGTGGTCAAGACTGAATGTGATCTGACCAACGTCTGAAGATGATGCAAAAACCATCCCAGAACTCCTGGCACAAACTGCCTGAAAAAGTTTCAAGAAAGCAGAGTGGAGAATTTGGCTTTAAATACTAATACAGGTGTGTAAGAGATACTCGAGGGGGTGAGGGGGAGTTTGAAGAAGTAACAGACCTAGACATAGTTCCGAATCTTAACAAGAAACATCGATAAATGTAAAAAATTTAACCACTGCAAATGAGCCATCATATAAAAAAACCCTGCCAGCCTTGGTAATAAAACCAAAATGGTTACCTTTCTTCTTTGAGCAGGTAGAAGGGAAATCCTTGTCTTCTACTTTGACGGAGGGCCTGTTGCACTTCATCCTGCAGAAGAAGGAGCGGCGGGCTCCGGAGCAGAGCCGCGAGGGCCCGGGCGTTATGTCCGTCTTGACCGGGAGTCCGGCTGTGCACACGGGAGTGGGGGAGAGTCTGTCAGGTGCAGAGCCAACCACACACGGGGCTGCCCCAAAAACCCCACCTCAGCCTCACTGGGCCTTGCACTGAAGCCCTGCTTTTGAGGTTTTTATGTCTGTGACTGTGCAGCACCCAGCTGACCACACCATCACTGCAGCTTCTGACTCTGCTGTGAAAACGCTGAGGGAAGCCCGAGAACACAGGGCTCTGAGTGTAAAGATTGGCAAGGGATTGGACAAATCTACACAAGTCCTGTAATAAACACTGTAATTCCTCTGAACTGATTGAAAATAGAGAGATTACTTCTCCGTAGCCAGAGCAGAATTTCATACACAGTCACTCAGGAGGCTCCTGACCCTTCAGACTGGCACTTCTCTATCACAGCACCCACTCAGAAAACACGTGTGCATATGGAGCAGAAGAGCCCCAATGACACTCCAGGGGCAGAAGGAGGAAAAAACGTAGCAGGGAGCTACACAGGGACTGCAAATCCCCAAGACCTCCAGTTATGTCTAAGAAGTCTCCCTTGCCTCGCAGCAATAAGTGCACATGGACATGCCCTAACAATAAATCCTGACCTTTATCATATTCTCACAGGAGATTCTTTTCCGTGGGAAAAACAACCAAAACACATCACTCTGAGCCAAGAGCAGAGTGCTGGTACCACTAGGGATCTGGGGAGACATGGAATGCTTCCATGGCAGGCATCAGGAGCACAGGTATCAGCAAGGCAGGCCAGTGCTCCAAGGGCAGATGGAGGATTTAAATCACACAGCAACTTTTCCCCAGCCTGCCATCCACTCCAACCATTTCTGCGAGGGGATATGAAAATCAAACAGCTGCCAACACGAACAAAAACTTCTCAGGCCTTGCAGGCTTTTAACACAAGGAGGAAGACAGCAATTCCAGCATTTTAGTAGAAAGTGTGCCTCCCTTACAATTCCACGGGAGTGAGGTGATCTCCAGGAGGTCAGGCTGCCCTGCACCACATGCCCTCCAAACTGCTGCACCGTGGTGAGAGTACAAGCTGTGCTGAGTTACTCATGCCAACACAGAAATAAATACGTGCATACATCCTCGTACTCTTCACCAGTATGAGTTCTTGAAATTCTACCAATCCGTCTATCATAGCAGATGGGAAGACTGTAATTCATAGTATTTATTTTTGCCCTAACTTTGTCAGAGGCATACAAAAAAAAAACCAGGAGGCAGCACTGGATATTCATGCTTGACAACCGATGAAACCAGGAGCCAGAAAAAACTTCAGCTGATTCTGCTGAAGCCTCCAGGCTCCCTGCCCTCGAATGATCTCTCTCAACTTCAGTTTCTGAAGTTGAGCTGGTGGCTTCTGTGAGCTGAGATCCAAGAGATTTCTGCTCCTGACAAGCATGGGACTTAATGACCTGGAAATCTGCAGTTGTAAGATACCACCTTCCACTTAAGCAATGCAGACTCCTGTTAGGAGAGGGAATTAAACACCCACTCACCTCAAGAAAGCAGAGATACAGAACTACTTTAAAATATCAGAGTGGAACAGAGCTAAGAGACATAGCAAATGATTCCAAGGTTTAAAACCTTCTAAGAGAAAGGCTGGGTCATTGATGGAAGTGGCAGCAAGCAACAAATAAATAGATAAAAAAAATGAATCCTTTATCTTGGCTGACAGCTAGGGAGTACCAAGATAATACTGAGGGTATTCTGACCATTTAGAATGATGGATTAGAACAAATGCTTCACATGCTCTAATGGAAGAAGTTACAGCTTTGATGCCTGGAAAAGAGAGGATACCTCACAGGTGAAGCCAGTTCCAGTAATGCATCTGTGCCACACTGCAGGCCAAACCCAGCAGCTTCCAGGTACCTGTTTCATACCTTTTATTTTTTTTTTCCTTCCTGTCTTTAAGCTAAAACTTCCTTGGCGTGGGACAATCCAGACAGTATCCCCCCTTGTCCCCACTTCTGAGATGAGGCAAAGCCCCAGCAGCAGTGACTCTGGCCAGCTGACACTTTCCCCAAAGGTGGTAACACTCACTTTTTGCATCTATGAGTCTTTCTCGTGGCGCGGTGTCAGAAGAAGAGAGCTGCTCCTTCACTTTGGCAATGTCTTTAGGATGGAGATAATCAAATAAACTTTGACCAATCAAATCATTCTGTAGAGATTGAACATTCAGTCAAAAAAGTAAAATAATGGCTCAGTATATTTCCTTCATTTTAGCATCCAGTATGAACAATCCTTTTACATATAGGGGAAACCAAGGAATATCAAACATCCAGATCCAGCCTCATTGCAGGGCGGTTGGACTGGATGACCTTTAAAGGGTCCCTTCCAAACAAACTACTCTGATTCTATGATTTGCTGGAAGGTTTTCTCTGTGTATTGAAGACTACATTACACAGTAATTTCTGTCATCATTTTCAGTAAGAGTTTTGCAGAAATGGCATGCTCAATTCCCCACCACCAAACATTCTGGTTTCTCCTCAGTCTCACTTCTTCTACCACACATTTAAATGAAAAAAATCATAACTGCAAATGTTCTCTTTCATTATTTACATATGAATAGGTATTTAGTATATACCTAACCAAAGGCTGGCTGAGGAAAACTTTTGAAGCTAATACAAGTTTTAAATTTGATGAGGAGTGCAGATGACAAAGAATGAAGATTATTTACACAATACATGGTCCAAGTTAAGCCTTATGTTGAGCATATATTAAAAACCTGGCTTTGGTACAACTGCTTTCCAGTTTCCATCAGTAAGCATGCAAGGAAAACCAGAACAAACAGAATGAAAACTAAGTTGAAAAATCCATGTGAAGCTACTGGAAGAAGCCCAGACTGGTGTTTCAATATTTGCTTGCACTCCCAATTAGGTAATGCTTTTGCAAGCCTAAGGGTAAATCCCTGAGCAGAATGCATCAATCAGTGAATTAAATTTAGCTCCTTTTCACCTCCTTGCTTTGAATGGAAACCAGAAACAATCTCCTCTAATGACATGGCAGAGAAGAGCTCTCTCTTTGCAACACCCCTCAGCTTTCAAGACAGGCTGTCCTCACACCTACCCCCAGATAAAGGCATAACCATCAAAAAGCTCTCAAATCTTTTAAGGTCTAACATACTTAAAATGGAAAAGAATACCTGACTGTAGTTGAGGATCTTGAAGACAGATTCTGAAACAAACAGTATCTTTCCTCTGTCACAGCCCACAACAAAAAGAAATCCATCTGCTGCCTAATTAGCGGGGGGGGGAAAAAAAGTCAAATCCTAAGTTATACATCCTCATTGCATTGATATAACCTTTAAAAACACTTCATGTACAGTAGAATTTCTACACTAGGAGAGCTGTCTTAACATTTAGAGATAACTGAGTCAACAGGCAAAATGTGAAATTACAATGAAGGGGGTTTTTTTGCATCTGCAAACATTTTTGGCATCATTCTGGGCATTGTGCCCAGAATGTAAAATAACTTTTATGAGAAGAAAGAACCCATGTCTTGTCCAATAATATTATGATTATGTTTAATAATGCCTTCAAATTAAAATGTTATTTTAACTGTATTTAAAAAAGCTCCTCTTTTAGAAACAAAACATAACCTGGATATTTATTTCTGTGCCTGGAGGCAACAGATTCCTATTTCCAAAGTACTGTCTTTCAGTCACACACAAGCATGCAGGAATAGGCCCCAGTTGTGTATCTTCAGAGTCACAATGCTGCAGAAATTAGATTCTGCATATGCTGCAGCTGGACACTGCAGTGCCTCAACAATTACACAAGGCACTGAAGAACCTAACCACTGACTACTGAGATAAGCTCTCCACACTATAAAAGCAGCAGAACAGCAGGTAGCCAAACGTGCTAAGTCATGTTACATCAGTGACCTCAAAAAACAATAATGTGCTTATTGTATCATTGTACACCAAAAATCATGGCAAGGTAACGCAGGGCAGCAAGTCTGCAAGAAAATAATTCATGTAATTTTGGTTTGTTTGTGTAATAACTGAAAATTCTGACAGTTACCACCTAAATACGGGTTTCCTCAGATCCCCCTCTTAAATCTTTCTGCTTGAATTAAGAAATGCTAGTCATCATTAAACTCATTGACTCTATGAAGCAGTCTGCAGATTTCTTAATTATCCTCCATAAACAAAACATTTTTAAGCTGAGATACAAGGCAGAAAAACACTGGTGTGCTTTGGGAGACTTATAGTCACAGATATTAATATCTCTTAATTAAAAGTTGGAACATACCCTGAGAATAAGATGCTTTAATTCATCATCTGATAGAAAAGCAGGCTTGTAGTTTGCTTCTGTATATGGGTTTGTAGCACCTAAAGAAAACAAACAAACAAGCAATTCCCATATCACCAACATTACACACTTAAATGAGCAATTTTCCTTTGGCTCCTTCTTAGATTGTTGTTGATTGCTGGTGTTCTCTAAATTGAAAATTACTTTTTTGGTTTCGTTTTACTTTCAACATGAGCTCTGTTGGTACTAACTTAAAAAAGGATGAATCTTTTTGCTAAGACACAAGTACTGCATTAGGTAGAAATCCAAATGAAATGCCTCTGAGATATAAAAGTATTCCTTGATATATTTTGGAACCCAAAGGCTGTCCTTGATTTATGGTCTAGTCTCAGAATTAGAAATTATAAAAAGAAGGGATTAAAAAATAAAAACATTCAAACTATTTCTTCTCCTTATAACTCAGTAAATCATGACAGGCTCATGTAAACAAATAATCTCTTAGGAATTTACAAATCAATTCTCTCATTCCAGGCCAAAGATAAAACCCAGCATTACAATGACATCATCTTACAATGCCAAAACCCCAAAATTGGCAACAAATGAGGCAGCTATTTATTAAGGAGTAATTATTCTCATTCTATTCCCTTCATAAAGGCAGAAGAGAGTCAAATTAGTAACCACTGAAGTGTTATGAAGCATTAACCTCATCAAATGACAGTGGCAGGAAAGTTAAGCCTTTCAAAACCACGGGGTTAAATATGACTGAAGGCACCAGCTCTCCTAGAAATGAGAACAATCACCAGGGTCTTTTTTACAATCAGCTGCATCCCTTTTTTTTCTCAGTAGTGCATTTCTTGAAGGCTTAAGCTTTTAGCACCAGCACCACTTCTACCCAAGCACTGATTAACTCTTAGACAAAGCTTTAGGAACACACAGCCATTTTTCACAACCTCAACTCTTCCAAACCTGTGTGTTTCCCTTCACATGCTTGCAACAGAAACTGGTCAAAAAGACCAAAATTGAGTTTTCAAAGTACTCTCCATTCTTTCACACAGAGCTAAAGGTACAAAGACAAAACCTTAGAAGTCCTGTAGGAATATTACACTTAAAATCTAACCTTTTTATCCAACAACTTGGGACATTGCCTGCTTAGAGCACTGTTCAGTACTGCACCAGAATTAACTGAGCACTGCCCTTTGTTCCCTCTCCCCACCTGCCCCGGAGCTGTGGAATCTGGCAGCAGTGACCAATAGCTCAGATGATGGAAAATTATTATCTTCTCATCCCCAAGTTCCCCCAGTCACATCAGGGTATTTATTGGACCGTGAACTAGTAAGCTGTGGATGAACACTGAGCATCAGATGCTAAGATGTCCTTTTTTGGCAAAAAAGAGAGAGAAAAAGTGTGGCTTTGGGGAAATGCCATTTGGAACTGATGCCTTGAGTGGCTACCTGAAACAGAGACTAGACAGGAATGAGGGGATAAAGGTAGGTATTTACTGAAAGGCCTTCAAAGGCCACATCCAAAAATGGACCCCAAGATGGACAGTGAGTCATGAGTTCCCCACACCTTTATAGGTTTGGTCCATTTGCCTATCAGCATAAATTTGCCAATTAAAACTTTAGTTAATGATGTGATTTCCCCTCAGCTTGTCCCCCCTTTAGAGGCTTTGGGCCTGGACAGTCTGGGTGTCCTTGGAGAGCAAACCTAGAGAGGTTTTGTTATGTCTACAGCAGCTCACAGGCCACAAGGCACTTCAGAGTTACACACCAAGCAACACAAGCCTTGAAAAATATAAGAGTTAAAACCTAAGGCATCAGAATGGCCCTGCAGCCCCAGACAACTCACCACGAAGAGTTTTCATGTGCTGGACAGCCATCCTGAGCACGGTGAGCTTGTCCAGCTTGCGGGACATGGCGTTGCACGTGGGCACCAGCGAGGCCAGCTCGTCGATGAAGCTGTTCATCTTATCCCTCCTCCTCTTCTCGATCTGACTGTAAGCCTCCCTGCACACACACACACAGCAGGAGAGCATGAGCACACCAACAATGCCCAAAAGAGCCTCCTCAGGGTAAGGAAGCTACCCTCTTGCCCCTGTGAAAAGGACAGCAGACGTTCTTCAGACATTTGATGTTAATTATCTGGGTGAAGAGCAGTTCTAAGCAACAGCAAAGGCTGCAGCACAAGGTTGTGGTTTGGCAGAAAATCACACCCAGTGTTGGCCACACAGCTCAGGTTTGTATCTTCCCATAGTGAGATTCACTGTTAACACTGTCACAGCCCACTACTGAGTCCAAAAGGAGAAAGATGAAGAACGTAACATTACCACAAACGTATCTGGCTTCAATTTCAACATCAATGAAGTGACTAAAACCAAGTTAGTTAGTTAGTTACCCACCAAATTAGTGTTTTCACAAAACTCTATGCAAACTTAAAAAATGTGAACAGTGCAAAGATATGGAAAAATAAGGGAAGATCAAAACTAGAAAAAGGTATTTTCAGAAGAAACATACAAAAATAATTCATACATGGCAAAAAGCAAGAGGTAAGTCTTTTAAATATATTTGTTTAGAGCATTACCTTGCATTTTTTATCCTGCCTTGTTGGTCTGCATACTCCAATCTGTTGAGAAATGACATCACAAAGTTAGTGTTGAAAGCACTCAACCCAATTCTTTTACTGCATCTCACATCCTAGTGATCCTCATTAAGATCAGTTTTTTTAGAATTTGAATGTTTATTTAACCTTTCTACAGAAAAGATCAATATTTTATAATACTGTGCCTCAGACTGTGGGGTTTTTTAGCTTGTCTGTTTCATGTTGTTTAAACAATCTTATGCCTTCATCCCAGCAAAGCAATAATCTGGGACCACAGTGGCAATGAGAACAGGCATCCACAGTCAGGATCCTGTGTCAGAACTGTGGAACTGAGATTTCAGCGACTGTATCAACAGTACCTTCCATGTTGGTCATCTTTATCTGTATCCATACCTTCCCTGCAGAAACAGAACAAAGCAACACATCAC
The DNA here is from genome assembly GCA_013397915.1 of Daphoenositta chrysoptera. Taxonomy (NCBI): domain Eukaryota; kingdom Metazoa; phylum Chordata; class Aves; order Passeriformes; genus Daphoenositta; species Daphoenositta chrysoptera. The sequence continues at coordinate 145,405 of VZRO01005638.1, read as the reverse complement.
AAATTCTGCAGGACTGGCTATCCAACTACCATAAAGTCAGAATGAAGTATTCCTGCCCTCTCTAAATCATAAATACAAAAATAGGAGTATAAAAACAACAACCTGGAAGGACTAAGGACGCTGTGTGGTTTTTGTAACATTAAAACATTTTCCTAAATTAGTCGTGTCTCCTTCAGAACTCACTAAATGGCACAGTTTGATGTGTTTGACAGTAAAACATGCTGCAGTTCAAAGATATCATCTGTTACAAAAATGTTTTTCAGTTAACTAGAGGGGGGGAAACCCAACTTCGTGCAGATGCCTGTATGTTCTACAGCTTGGTTTGCTTTATGGTGGTTGGTTTTGGGGTAGAAGATGGTAATAACCTAAACTACCACACCACTGGAGATGGCCAAATGTATGGAGAGAATAAAAGTCTGCAAGAAACTAACCAGGCACACTGGAAATTAGTACAACTTTCAGTGTAGATACATAGTTAGCTTTTGTTTCAGCATGAAGAAAAGATGCAAGAAGGGAGGCATGAAGAATAGAAATAATCCCCCTTATTACAATGAATATTGTAGCCATATGTGCACAACTAAGCAGGAGAGGAGAACAAAAGTTTTCATAGCTGTACTTGCTAAAAAGAGCTAAATGCCTACAACTTCACATCTTTTTTTAGACTAAATAATTAGGAAGACAATGTTTTGATTTATGTAAATCTGTATAACTCTGCTTAAATGGACATTCCTAGGCCTGCTCATTCTGGTTTAATTTCTACCTGTAAATTTTAGGTATATGGAAGTAAAAGGCAGGGAAAAAATACTGGGCATCTTTTTCAAGTGAAACCAATTACTAAAATATTTATACTTACTCAAAAGGAAAGCCATCGAGTCTGAAAAGAAAGAAAAATAAGGTACACCATATATAGGAATTAAGAATAATGTCTTAGGTTTTCTGCTGAAATTCTCAAGCTAATTCATATTCTATTTGAGATGAAAAGCACAATGAAAACAGGACAATAGCAGTGAGCGTTTTCTAAAGAAATAAGCTTGTTCAAATTAATCTACTTTCTGAAAGAATAATTCTGCATTTTAAGAAAAGAGAGCATAGTTCATTACACTTAACGTGAAAAACTAATAAAATAACTAACCTAAATTATGTTATGCAAATCATTGAGATATTGTTTCATCTTCAGAAAGGAAAGATCTGTGCTTTATGCGTGTTGTCCTTGTGGTTAGATAAATGGGATTTCAGAGGACTCTAAGGCCAGAAATAAAAAATAAAAATAAAAATAAAATATCCCAAGTTTCTCAGTTTTTGATTCTTGCCCAGCAGGACAGATGCACATTTTGCTTTAGTCTACAGTCCCAGGCTGAACTTTATACAGACTTTATCATATCATAAGGAAATTAAACAGAATTTCTACATGCAAACTAATTGCTGGCATCACTTCAAAACTGTAAAGTGACCTGAAATACCACTGAGCTTTACCAAGATAAGAGGCTACGTTTTACAAAAGACTTATGAAAAAGTCTTCTCATCTCAGCCATTAACATACTAGTTATTTCTGTTCAACACTGGACACAAGCCTTCTTAAAAATAAACATGGTGGTCTTTCAGGTATTACTCACTGCACTCTTAGATCAATTATCTTTGTGATCAGTTTTAAAATAATAATAATAATAATGCTAAATGTTTTCTTCATCTCCCAATCTGGACACCTGAGTTACTGTCTTAGCCACTGACTCCTGATGCTCACAATTAAACAGCACTTGTGACAGCACCTTTAGTTCTGGGATGTTTGTTGTTAAACACCCCCAGAAAGCAAAATCTAAAAGAGGTACAAGATAAGTTATTAATGCATCAGGGTAGTTTGTTTTCTCATCATGTAGTATTTCAATTGAAAACATTACTCCCAAGAAAAGAAATTTACTGTTCATAGTCCTGTGCATGAAATCTTGGATTACAGCATTTGACCAGCCCTTGCTGAAATGACAGCAATAGGCAGGAATTTTTAGTCAGGAACAGGGCAGGAATTTTCCTGGAGGAGTTGCAGGAGAAAGAACTAAAAAGCTGTTGTGGAGAGCTGAAAGTGCAGCTGATGACTCCTCTTGCTTGTACTCAAGAGGTGAACAAAGAACCCCCCTAAAACACTGGTTCTGCCTCCCTTATTCCCTGGCTTCACTTCTATGTGAAGCACCAAACTGGAGACTTGGATAATTTATGTAATAAAATCATTAACAGGCAGCAGAAGTTGGAACAGCAGCATTTCTGGCCATTTTCCCATACAGACACAAATAAAGAGGGATCAAGGTAGCCTACCTTAAATTCTACTTTCAAAGAGGAACATTTACTAGCCACCACTGACTTTGCAACACAACATGAACTGTGGTAAGACTACGGCTGTTGTAAACTTATTTCACTAAGGATACAAGGAAACAGTGTTTTCACACATTTTTTAAAAAATGCACACAGAACCTGAAGGGCAGAATTATAACTTACAAGAACAAGCTGTCTTTTGGAAAAGAGGACTTGAGTAATGCTTCCTACCCAGAGGAATAAAGATGGAGAAATCCTTTCTAGAGAAGAGGAAGTTGGTAAGATTGAGGCTGTTCACTCAATTTTGTAGTAGTCAATTCAACTAGAGGGACACGTGCTTTTCAGGGAGACTAAAGGCAGTTCAGAGCAGTATTTAAAGTTTTGTGCATAAGTTCTCCTAAAAAGAATCTAATTCTTAATTGCCATGCTCAGCATGGATTAAAAATTCTGCCCCTCCTCGTAAAAAGAGCTGCCAAAAATCCAACGGCCCCCAGCAATAAAATCTGTGCTAAGTTACATAAAAATGGACTCTGTGGCTGGATGAATAATGGATGTGGCCACTCACAAGCTCTCCTGCAGCCACACTTAGCAAAGTTACAGTGCAGAGGAGGCTTGCACAGGGACTTGGAGTAAGTGGGCTGCTCTTGGTGTTGCTCTTGGTGTGCCCAGTGAAGGAGACATTACAGGTCTGGGAGTTTGGCAAATTCTGCTGTGCCCTTCACTGTTCTAAAGCAGAGTTGGTGGGATTTCTTTCTACAGTAGAGAACCAATACAAGATTAAACCACTTGATTAAAAGAGAGGCAGCTTTAATACCTCAAACCAGAGACTATTCAGATTCATATTCAAATGAGAGCCCAAAATAGCTTCATAAGGCAAAGGTTGGCAGCACGTTGATAGGAAGTGACTAAATAGGCAAAAAATAGGTGAAGAAAAGGAACAATTCCTAGTTTTGTATCTGCTTTTCAATAAATTTATTATCTTTCCCTCCTGTTAGTCAGACACTGTATTTTCTATGTAAATGGTCAATATAACCAACCTTCACACTGTACATTTCATCAGTCCTAATTCCACTCCCCCACCAGCCAGAAGCTTTTCTCCTCAGCCTCACCACCCGATGTGATAGCCCTCAATTCTAGCTGCACTGAAATGACAGCTTTATTTTTATTATTAAATAATGAACTTGCCTCTTAGTGCATAGTAGCTTTCTTCTTTATTAGAACCTTTAAAGTAGATTGTAAAGAAGAGGTTATTTAAAAATTGCTGTAAGTATTTCGATAGTCTTCCCCACTGTATTGTTATGTTACCACCTCCTTTTAGCAGTGCTAAATCAAGAGAAATCCAACTTACTGATAATCGGTTGAGCTTCCCTTTCTTTTCCTATTACAGTCCATTCCTGAAGTGCTAAGGGAACTGGAGATCAAGTCAGCAGGGTCTGGTGACATAAAGTCACTAATTGTAGAAGATATGTCCATCCTTTGGTCTGCCATTGGACTGTCTAACATTAGGGAAGAAATAAAAAACAACCCCCAACCAAAAAACCACTGCATTAGTACAAGCAGACACTTACATATTTTTAACCAAAAAAGTTATCACTAACTTAGCATTCTTTAAAAACTGCAACAATCAGTTTCTATTATTTCTTCTTCCTGTAAAAATAACAGGTAATTTCTCCTTTCCCACTTACTGCTGTATTGAGTACTGCACACAAACCATGACCACTATTAAAACACATTATGTAACACAATTGTTTTTAAAGATTTGTCAGCGTGATCTTGAACTGAACCAGGTTTATTCTTACGTTACCTGGCCAGCCAATTGCTTCCACCTAAGAGGAACATTTCTGGCAGGGAACACTCATTTCAGTGTGTCTCAGCATTTGAAGATCATATCAGAACAGTTCACAAACCTTAAAAGTTCTGCTTCCACTGAATTTCATTGAACAGAATTAAGATGATTTCCATAGAAGTAAATACCTCCACCACAGCAGACCCCACAAATAAAAAACTAATAACCCAATGATGGTCCAAGAATTAATTAATTACAAATTAATCTAATTGGCTTTTTCAGCCAAAACATACACTTTTTAATCCTCTAGACTGCAAACAATTACATTGTTGGAAGAAACCCTGTGAAAAGTTCACTGCTAAATAGCATCAACTGTGAAAGAGAAGAGGTTTTACCTGAAGGCCTGTCTTGGAAGCCTAAATCCACTTGGGGAAAGATGATGATGCTCAGCCCAAAGCAGCTGATAATCTTAGAACTCTTCCATGCCTCATGTTCTGTTGGTCAAATACTTTCAAAAACCTGAATGGGAGGAAAACCAGCAAGCTTAAAAAATCACCTTAAAACCAACTGTTTTAGACACAGTTTACAAAAGCAGTAGACATTTCCAACTCAGGGATCAAATATTCATTTCTTATAAAGTGTAGAAGTTATCCATCCACCAAAAGAGTCAGATGTTGGGATGTGCATCTCCAGTGGACCAAGCTTTGGGCAGAAGGAATCTCTTTGGCACCACTTCCTTTTGGGCCCTTTTTACCGTTCTCTGGTCTTTGCATAAATCCCCTCTGCCCAAAATGATCACAGGATGACAATCATGAGCCATCTGCTGTCAGATGCTGCCAGAAGGAGTTAAATTGCTGTCACAGTGCAAAGGACAGACTTACCCTTCACTCCTGACTGCCTTCCTCTAAGGATGGTCGTAAGTTTGGGCTTGGCTTACTGTTTTGTTTTCCACTGTAACAGCAGTTGGCATCTTTGAAGGACAGTGTTAAACATGGTTTTATTCTGCAGACTTCTAGTTGGATATAAAATCCACATCCCATCCTAAAGCTCACACCCTCAAATGTGTCTCCCAACCATACTGTAAATATATGGATGCCCTTCCCTTCCACATTGCTGTAACCAGACAAGTTTTTCAGCAAAACTTACTACAGAAGATTTAGAAACTGTTCTACATTTTCCTCCTGCAAGAAAACTTCCAAGGTCTATTGGACACAGTTTTCTGGTTGATGTACCTAGGAGTGTCCTCACTGCCCTTCCAACCTGTGACAGCAGAACTTCCAAGTACACAGAACAAGCAGCTCCTGTGACACTCTCAGAAGTTTACAAGCCAAACAACCAATATTCTGTCAACATGACTGCAATACAACCAATTCTACTGCCAAATATGTAGACATGTTACAAGTCATTATCCAACAGAAAACTCATAAAATCCAAAGTTATTTGGTATCACTTTCTTCAGCTCTGCCAGAATAGCAAATTCAGAATTTCACAAGCTTAAATTATCTAATTTTCTGGTCCCATTATGGTAATAACAGTCAGAATTGCAGCTCTGCAGTGTAAGGCCATTGCCTGAGTACCACCAACTTCTGAACAGAGGATCAGTGCTGTTCCTGAAGCAGAGCTTCCAAACTGTTGCTGAGGGCTCATTGTCCATCTCACCCAACAACTTCTCTGTGGTCCTTTCCCAAATAACCCGACCCCTTTTCCATTTTTGAGAATGTGTGGATGTACTGGTACAGGCACATTAAGAAGCCAGATGACACCAAAACTAACCAAAGCTACATCAGTACAAATTTAAGTCAAATTATGAAATGCCATTGAATCCATAACCACATTTGTTTTGCAAGGCTTTCATTCACATCCACAGCTATTTGTAGGTCAGGCCCTACTGTCTCCCTATGCCAGCCTTTTCCCAGCTGTCTGCTTTGTCTCTCGCAGAACTTGCAGCCCAAGAGCTACAGTCTCGATTGTGTTACTGTGGTGTATGAGATCACTGCACCTCAATTTACCAGTCAAACCAGCCACTGGCCATTTCTCTGTGCTTGGTTCAGACCCAAACCCATTACCTTCAGTCCCAGTTGATGTGCAGAAATTAGTTATGGCTAAACTTAGTGTGTTTCTGAACACCTCTCTATGTCAGGGTGCTTGCTGAACTCACATTTTACTGCTTTAGATAATTTCAGGACCTATGATGACCTCAGACAGAAGGCTGGGATGATCTGGAATGAACAAAGAAAAAAGGGGGTGGAGGAAAAAGGGTTTGTAAGTTTACCACAGTCCTTTCCCTTTTAGAATGCCTGCAACAGTCAGCATTTTAGCTTCAGAATCAGAACACTGCACAAGTCACTGTGCAGTAATACAAAAAACAGTTGTTTATCTCAAACAAAAATTTCAAATCAGTTTATAGAAAAAATCTTGAAATCAAATAACCATTCAGCTGTGCTATTTTATACCTGCCTATATTTGATAGTTTCAAAGCAGCTATTTTAAGTGTCTTGACCATTTAAGCAGAAAAAAATGCATCAAGAGCAGAATTCTCAATTTCTTTTTCAGTCAGCCCTTCCTCTACCATGTCCCAAATGCTCACCCAGTCCTAACAATCAGTCTTACATTTTAGCATTAGAGGAGTTAAGAACCATGCATGTCTCTTGAAATGAGTTCTAAAGTTAAGAAAATGTCAACTCAATGATCAGAGCAAAAATCAGCATGCCCCACTAAATAGTGAACAGTTCAGAGAAATGTTTTTTCACAAGGCTTTCTTAAAATTCTGGGAAATTGAATATTTTACTGTCTTTTCAGCCTCCATCTGCTGGATGTTCAATGCCTAAAAAAAATTCTCCCTGAGATAGAACACAAAAGTTACCCGTATATATAGGCAAAGTTCAAATCTTCCATTTATGATGCTAAACCTGTTGCCAAAGCACTCTAAGGACCTACTTGAAAAAAATGCCATGGAGTCTACTTCCTGATTGAATTCTCCCACAGAAGAGAATCAAATGATATTTTGTCACTGTATCCATGTCAGTTTGTCTCTACAGCCCGTTTGGGACTACTTCCTTCAGGATTCCCCTTCCTTGCATTCCATCTTTCTCTGATCCCCCCTAACAATGCTAATGAGACAGTAAAAAGAAATCTTACTGTTTGTCCCTTAAAAAAAAAAAAGTGAGATGACACGTGACCAGCTTAATCATGCAGCAAAGCTGATCACGAGTACACAAACACCTCTGAGCAAATCAAGGTCACAGCTAAAGTAGGTCAACTCCATGAGCCAAGCACCCACCCGGGAGCCAGGACCTCTTTACACAAGCCCCATCAGTTCTGCTTACCCCCAGGCAAGAGGCAGCTACGCCCAATGCATGCATGGATTTATTCTGAAAGAAATGCAATTCATAACTTTATGAATCACGAGTGTCTTGTATCTCAAAAGCACAATTTCGCAATGACAGAGGAAAACCGTGGCGTGGTTTCCTGAAGAAGTCATTGAAAAGATACTCATTGGCCCTATGGGTAATGACTGAACCAAAAACATCTCCAAAAAGGAAATCATCCACTTCCCTTCGCAGCAGTACTCCATTGCTGGAGTTAAGTGTCACAGCACAAATTGGTACAGAACAGAAAAAGAGGTTATTATCTTCCCTAGCAGCACTTTGCTGCTCTGGAGGCTCCCGACGCACTCGGAAATGGGGAGATTTCAGCTCAGCAGCACGAGGACTCCAAGCGTCCCTGGGATGATTTCAAGATGCAGACCAGCATCCATGGGCACAATGCTGCAAGTAACAAGCAGTTCCTGCACCAGAACCTTTTTATGGAATACTCCATAGGAATCCCAGGAAGATCTCTGAGCTAAAGCAGGGTACTTTTCTTTGCCCTCACTACTTAAGGAGCAGCTGTCAGAATGCTTCACACCTTCCCAATATATTGATAGCTTGGTTTTAATGGCTCCCTAACACTACTTGCAAGTACTCTGCACTCCCAGAAGATGAAAACCCCTGTGGCTTCATCTCACATGCAGATGCATCTCACCACACTCTCTGGTGCAAAGAAGGGATTTTTACCCTGGTTTGTTTGTTGAGATCACCCTTTTACCACCAAGTCCTCAGCATGTCCACCAGCCCCTACAGCCTGTGATCCACAGCAGAGTTTTGGAACTCCTCCTGACATCAGCAGCTCATGTTTTGACCCTGACCACCCACCCAGAGCTGCTCCAGCCTCCTGCAGCTCCTCCAGCCCCTCACAACAGGGCACAGGGGTGCCCTGCTCTGCGGAAGGCAAAGGCACAGCCCTCAGCTGCCCAAGAGACCCCCTCTTCCAACAGCTGCTCCCCATCTTTCCTAAGGAAAAAGTAGCAGGCTGGAGGGAAGCAGCCCATGAGTTTGAACCAGCCACAAAGCTACAAGATAAACAGTTTTGACATGGAGAGGGAAAAATCTCCAATGAACAGAAGAAAAACTCCATGTGCAGTTTCTTAATAGATCAATCTGTCCAGGTACACCAAAACTATCTGTTCATCAGTAGAGTTTCTGAGAAAGCAGAATAGGTCAGATGGCATCACCTCACAGCTTTCCAGACTCTCATAGTGGTGATGGAGACACAGAACAATGCATTTTATCTTGTTCACAGAACACTGAGACTTCCAGATCAAGAGAGGTCTTGGTTCCTATCTCTCCTTGTTTATGAGGGAAAGTACCTACAGTCTTTAATTGCAGCTACTTTAATTAACAAAGGACTTCTCTGTTGCCTCAAAACCAAGAGTCAGTGGTTACTAAAATAACCTTCTCTTGCACGGGGGAGCTCAAAACTAGACCCAGAATACAGAAGTGTCTCAGTAGGGCTCAATAAATGGAAAGGATCACTTCCCTCAGCCTGCTGGCAGCACAACTCCTAATGCAATCCAGGAGACTCTTGGCCTTCTTTGCTGCAAGGGCATCACTGCTGGCTCATGAACCATCAATATCTTTTGTGCCAGGCTGTTTTCCAGCTGCTCGGTCCCTAATCTGTACTCAGACACGGGGATTTGCCTCTCCAGGTGTAGGACTGGGCACTTCCCTTTGCTAACTTCCTAAGGTTCTTCATAAGGTTCTTGGAGACCCTTTTCTCTGGTCTGTAGAGATCTCCCTGCTTGGTAGTACACGTATGTGGTGTCTCAGACACTCCTTCCAGGTTTGGATTTCTCTGCAGCTCTAAGTATAAAGATTCAGACAGCATGGAAGGAAAGGAAAACATGGAAGGTTCTGGAAAGAGAGTCCAACAGAATTAAACAACCTCCAAAAATCCTAGCTCATCTCTTCTCCCAGTGAAGCAGATAAATATGTGTTTCACAGGTGTGTAGTCACAGGGGAAGGCCTTATGGATAGAAGTATGGATCACCTTCATAGCAGAAAAGGAAAAATGGATCAAAAGCAAGGGCAACCCCTGGCACTTCCAGGAATCAAACCTGTTCAGACCAGCTGTGCTATGGATGAAGTATTTCCCTCCTTAGCAAGGGACTGGGATATACCTGCAGTGACAGAGCTCAAGCTCTAGCTTACAATTCTACAGAACAGCCACTGAAGACATCATCAGAACCAGCATCCTGATTATCCAGCTGAGCCTCAGCCACAGGAGATTCCACTTCCCCTCACACCTCAGGAGTGTCTGCCTCCCCACCTACCCACTGAATCCCAGCTGCAAGAGTGTTTCAACAAAGCTTGCTGGTTTGCAACCATTACTGAAAGCTTGATGTAGTATAAGCTTCTCGTCAGCCAAGATTAGACTCTCTGAGCTCTTATTCTTTGAAGTGAGCTTATGGCCTGTTTGCATATTTCATTCTGGGCAGCCATCAAAAGGAAACATCACAAGGGAACTAATCAAGCCCTTGTGAAAAGGTGGTGATGCACACTCTTGGAAATCAGTACTAACACGCTGCTGTTACCAAAGGAATTTGGCCTGCTTCAATAACCAATCTGCCAGCACATGCACTCCTCAGGTTTCAAGAAACTGCTTCCACAGGGAAAACAGAAAGGGACCTGCCTTTCTTGGAAGGCCAGGTTTGAAGGGATTTATGAAACTCTACACATGAAACAAACTGCAGCCTCTCCACAGGCTACTGGAACCAACAAGTCCTCACATCACCAGATGCTAGGTATAGCTGTCAGTGCTGCAGTAATTCCTAAACTCAGCCCCAGCACACAGAATGAGACTGAACCAGCACTTCAGGTGTCTCCCCTTAGAGCAGGAACCACTGAATTTTGCCTCAGAGCTCTGCAAACTCTTCCCGGGTGCCTTATGACATTTTATAGACACACTGAGATCACCACAGATATTCTAGGAACACACATTCGTATTTCATCTCAAATGTCAACATGGATACAGTAAGGAGGGTTTTACCAAAAAAGTGTAGCTGCCACACAACATCTGTGAGGTAACAGATGATCTACTAAGAGTAAGAAAAGTTACACTAAGAATTACACCCAGGTCTAACTGTAAATGAAACATCCACTCTCAATCAGCACACTCCTTCATGCCTTTGGATGTCTTCAGATTTCAACAGGTGCTGCTGATCAAAGACATCCAGACTGATTTCACTGGAAATGGATATAGCCATTATTCCACAAAATGGAATAAAAATCAGGCATCCTGAGACATCCAGCTGCTTGTAGAAAGAGGAGTGAGCTCAATGTCAGAAATGTGTTAATTATTTAAACCCAAGAAACCCAAGGCAACAGACTTTAATAAAACAATGCTTCAGAAATGTTGTTCAGCACAGCACCCCAGAATTTCTGTAATATAAATTACTGAACAAAATAACAGTAAAAATAAGGTCCATTAATGTTAAATGTTGGTAAAGTAAATTCACAAAATCTATGTTAGGATGTGATATTTAATATTAATTTATTCCAATCCTTCAGAAGATTTTGCGTATGTGTGAGAAGAAGCAAGGTATTGTATTTTCAAGACTGGGGAGGATAAGAAGACTTAAAATTAATAGACAACAGAAACTTTAAGCCCTTTGGGCCAGTTATTTCATACTCATTTGACATCAAAATCAATTGTTCTTTTAGTAATGGCAGTTAAGAGTTAAAAGAGTTTAGTAAGAGTTAAAAGAAACAAACCCAGACACAACAAAAGAAATCTACTCCCTCAATTACTGCAATACAAACTTAGCTGAGGTCCTGAGCTTCCAAGCCAGGCCCAGCCTCCAATGTGTGAGGGACATCCTGTTCCACAACCACTGAGTGCAATCCTTGCTCACCAACCCTAAGCCAGCTAAGGGATTTGGAGGGGGTGGGGGGCAGAGCACGGTGTGTGAAAGACATGAAAATCCACCCCACCATGTGGGTAAATCAGTTATCCAACATTAATGGGCTTCAAGGAAAAACCTAATCAAAGCTGATTTCTTTAATAGCTTGTGTACTTCCAGCATGCTTTGATCAGAAACACACACCCAAACCCACAAAAAAACAACAAAAACCTTCTCAACTGAGGAGGCAGTGGTTCTGTGAAGTCTCCCAAGTTGTACACATTACTTCTGATCTGTCAACAACATAAGATGAACTGTAGAGTCAACTTCAAAGCCAAAACTTTTAGAAGATTAGAAATTTCTCTGTAAGAGGACTGTACACAACCTGGACTGACATTTCTGGAGCAGGAGAAGCACACAAAGATAACAAGTGGGTAAGCTACTTAACTCACTCCCCATGTTATACAAACATGGGGAAATTACAATCATTGCCTCTGTAACTCACAGCTGGGAATGCCTCCTTTTTGCACTTGCAGTCCAAAAGATGCAGCTTTTTGTTTCAAGATTTCATCGATCTCCTAAATATGAGCACCAGTTTACAGCAGAAAGATGTTTCAGATACAGTTCTTAAAGACTTCAATTAGCCAAACAGAACAAGTAAGTTTCATATTGTTAAATGCACATCTTCTAATTTAGAGATGATGAATAAAGCCCAACTGTACACAGTAAGTATCATTATGACTATTATATGATCTGGGCAAATTTAATTTCCTTACTGCAACTCAGTGAGCCTCCTGGATCCTCACAACACAGCAAATATTCTTCCTGTAGTTCATAATCTCAAAAGTTGTCTTTCAGTGGCAGGAAGGCAAAATCTTCTCGGAAGTTCTAACAAATGTGACTTTTAAATGAAACAGCAGCCTAGCAAAACACTTCCTCATTTATGTCAAAAGCAGAAGCTGTGTCAGCTCCCATCTAACACTCAGCCTATCTGATCAGTGACTTGACACACTCTGGAACCCCTTCCAGGGCTTCTTCCTCAAGCTCAGAACTACTGCTTGTACTTTAATACCTCCTGTAATGGGATCTCCTGACTTTAACATTTCAAGTGAGCACAAGCTTTAACTCAATTCACTCTTCTCACTGGCACAGCACTATCTTAGTACTCCATTAGTTACTTCAGCTTCCAGCCACCAAGTCCTGGGCTTTTATCAGCTTCTCATTTTCTTCTCTCCTCTTACTGCAGCATTATAGGCATCCAAACCAGAAAATACATTCAAGCCATGGCATGAATAATACTACCCAAGTAATATTTTCTCACTTGACTTCTAAAGTTTATGCATTATGGGAAGTTAGCCATTTTTCAGCTGGATAGATTGAACCACTACACACTTCTCTTAGCCTCTGAAGTGCAACTATTAAGGTCAAAATCCTAGTATTTTCTTTTGAGTTGAATCACCTGGTCCAAATACTGTTAGCCATACTGCAGAGAGCTGATTCTGTTTTCCAGTCACATTATTACTACAACAAACCAAAACACATTTGGCATGAGACCTTTCATTCAGAGATCTACTGCCAAACTACAGCTAAATACTTTATATCTTCAGGGAACAAAGCATTGGAACAAGAGAGCAAAAATATCACAAGAAGGAGCAAAGACAGGTGGTTCTATTTATAGCTGGTACTTTCATTTCCAGTTTTTGCATATTCCCTCTGGTCCTGCTGGATTTCATCTCTGGCTGGAAGAAGCCATCCCTGCTCTCAGCACTCTGCCAGCCTGACAAAGCAAAGCCAACAGGCTGTCACTTTCCCTTCCATCCTAAAGTAAGCCCTGGGAAAAGGAAGAAACTCTCACCCTGCCTGGAACCAAGCTGGGGTATTCCTCACTCTGGCTGCCTCTCTACCATTTTCTCTAGACACATATCCCCCAAAGTTCATTCTTCCCCACTGGTTTCTTAAAAACTCTGACTTCACACAAAATCAGCTGTCAAACACAAATGTATCACACCCATATGAACATCCATATTTCTTCCTTCAGACTGTCTTAGAGGCTCAACTTATTTTTTGTTCTCCTGCAATACCAGTGGTTTTTTGGATAGGAGGGCATCACAGCTTATTGTTAAGTGTACAAGTAGGAATCTGCTGAAAGAAAAAATCCAGAGAACACACAATGATGGCAGAGCTACTGTATATGTTAACAAAGTTTGTGTGGAAACAGAAATTTACAACTGGTAATTATTGACAAATTTCCAGTTTTAAGAAAACCTCTCCCCACACATGCACCTGACAAATAGCTGCAGCTGCCTCCCTGTGCACCCGGAGTCCCTCTGTTGGTGGAGCAACAATAAACACTGACATAAATAAGCTCAGCAGGTTCCTTTCCTGAAGTCACACTATTTGCCAGTTAAACCCAAATCAAACCAGTGAAACCCTGACACTGTAACCATTTAGCACTTGCTATATTGTTTTATGGAAAACACATAAAGAAACAAATATAAAAAAAAGATACATGTCATTTTCAGTCTCGGTCAATGCTTCAAAGGTAACACCACCACCCATTCCTGAAATCCAGGTTTTTTAAGGAGGGATTTACTGCTAAGGCTGAGAAGGGCAGCATTTCCAAGATATGACAGCTCACACTGGGGCATTATCCCACACTCTGCCCTTCGGAAAGAGCCACATAAAGCAGCTGGAAGCACAGCCATAGAGAACACTGAGAAGTGGGGCAAGCTCCCAAGGCCCCCCAGGCCAGCACTAATATGGACACAGCACATTAGGAGCAGAATTGCTGTAGCTGACAACTCCCTGTCCAGCCTAAGCAGTGCTTGGGACTGCTACAGAACAAGGCAGGATGGCAGGACAGCATCCTCCAGCTCCGAGGGACAGTGAAACCACAACAACAACCCAAAGAAGTCCTTTAGCAGGACATTAAAGTAAAGTTAGATGTCTTATTGTACCATATACTGAACACTTAAGTGAATGCTCTTGCCTTCTACTACAGCACTAGCTACTTTTTATGCTGCCTTCTCTCTTACTTGGATAAGCTGGAATTTCTATGCAATGTGACACATGTTCAAGGTGACCCCCAAAAACCCTACAATGTGCACATTACTAACAGCATTTTGAACAGTTTTGGTTTTGAGGCTTTGTAATTACACCATTCAAAGCAAGACTTGATGAAGCAAATCAAGTGATAGTTTAGGGAAAAACGATCAGGATATGGCTTGGAGAAAGCTGTATTTGTCTAGCTCAGGATAAGCATGAGATACTGCTGAAAACCTCACAGCAAAGTTCCACAGAACAGCTGATAGAACATCTTAGTGCCAAAGGGATGGCTTTACTTCCTTTTTTATTCTCTTGTCACTCTTCCCCCAGATTTCCCTTCCAGTACTCCAGCAGTGACTTTTATAAAGTCCCCAGAGCCTGTCTGTGGAGTGTGTTGAATTCATCAAGCTGAATAGTAACTCGAGAGAAAGCAGTCTTCTGGGGGGTTAGAAATCTCAGCTGTCTTGCTGAAAGGTCAGATGATACCCAGAAGCAGCTCAAAGCAAGGGGAGGAGAGGTGTCAGAAAAGGGGAAAGGAAGAAATGTCCCATTCAGCTACAGTAAGTGGTTAAAATACCCCTGTTACAGCCTTTCTGCACTTTCAAGATATTTACAGCACTCCCACAGGATTTGTTTCCAACACATAAATCACTCCTTGGTTTGAGCAAGACAAGGTGTGCTGAAACCTTTCTACTGATCCACAGCTGCACTGTGATGTTTTCCCTGCTCTTTTGTGAATGGCAAGTTATGAATATATAGACACCACAGAGGAGTATTTCTATCCACTCTGCAGTCACTGCTGCAGTGGGAGTATGAGCTTTATTTTCTAGAGAAAGGCCTACAGCAATAGGACAGCCCTTTAGAGAAATGGCTGATACAACACAATCATTTTTTTGTGCCTCTGTACATTCATGCTGATGTTGAGAACCACCAAATTGCCAAATCTGTGACATTCAGCAGCCAGAGATACAACTGGATATAAGCCTCAGATCTGCATTTTCAAGACAGGCTTTTAAATCTATGATTTCTAATTTAAATCACCAGTCAAGTTTGAATGTGTACTTTTACATTACAACTGAAACTGAAGAAGTTTTAAAATTGCTGCTGTATTTGGAACAAGGACTCATGTTCCCAAATCATGACAGCCTTTATAAAGGCAGAGGAATTATCAGGGAACACTAGCAGTTCACTTAATGGGATCTTTATGCTATGCAGACATCTCAACCATTACAAAAATTGAAAATAATGGACATGCAAGTGGGAAGAACAGTGTGTAATACACACACATACAAAAGAAACCAAGACAAAAAATCCTGCCAAGACCAAACATGGGCAACGGAGGAAGAAAAATTCAGAAAAAACCCAACACCACAAACCACAGCCACCCATCCCAAAAAAAGAACTCCTCATAAAACTGAAGGCTGCGTGCTTGATTTTTTTTTAATGATTTCTTGTCCTTGACTCAAGGATCCATCCACGCAACACCCTCCTTTCCTCTCCTAATCAAGAACGGATGCAACACAGAGCAAAGGGACATCTGACTAACAGTTGCAACCAGAAGTTTTTCCAACCCATTGTTTTATTCCAAAAGAGAACATTCCACAACCCACGCAGTCTGATCCCAGTGGACCTAGGAAGGATCACTAGACAGTTCACATTCCTCCTCAAAAAAGCTTAAGCAGGTTTAGATGATTTTATTTCTTCAAGTAGCAGACCTGTGCCAAATATTAATAATGCAGTCCCTTAGTTACCAGTTACAAATGCTCATAATTATTTACAGCTCCCAAACAGAGGATGGCTTGGATATCATCCAACAAATCCACAGCAATTTAATTTATTAGAAAATGGAAAACTTTCTACTTTCACTCAGTAGAACAAGAGAGGCAATGAGTTCTGCTTAAGGAACAATGAAATAAACTGGTCTTCAGCTTAGAAAACTGGCAGGACCAAGGTCTACAAAATCATCAAATGTCATGGGGACATCAAACAAAGCTTGGCTGAAAGGCTCAAAACAACACAGCTCTTCCCAGGAGGTGGAAGGCTGTGGAAACTCTCTGCCAGGTTACAGGAGGGCTAGAAGCTCATGTGGTTTGCACAGAGAGGTAGGACCAGTTCCTGGAAAGGAATTCTGCTGAGGGTTCCCACTACATGTGGCCTGTGAAGTCCCTGAGCTGAAAATAACTCTGGGGCCTAATTCTACTCTTCATCAGGAGCATCTCACAGCCCTGCTGGAGACAGGACTCTCCAGGAACTGGGTCTTCATTATGGCACACAATGGTCTCTCTTGCCTTCTTTCAGTATCAGCAAAAGGACATTATCTCCATGTCTAAGTATTCAGAGAAACTTCTATTTACAAGTATGATATACATGGAATACTCATAGGGAAAGTGGGAAATATACAACATCCTCAAAAAACCTTTCCAGGTCAACTTTGTTTTAAGTTAACTCACCTGCAATTACCACCCTACCACCACTCAGCACCAGGTGGAACATTTGACCTGAATCAATACACATTACTAATTTAGCAAAGCAGTTTGCAAAAGCTTAGCTTATCAGAAATAAAACAGTCTATTACAGGAAGCCAGGCTTATATGCTCAGTGTCTGCTTTCGTAAGTGGAATTTCAAACCCAGTTTGAACAGCTGAACTCCTCTGCAGCACCCAGAAACAACAGCACTGAGCAAGGAACCACATAAAATCACCAGGCACAAACCACCCAGAACAAACACTCAGAATGGCAGTCCCGAGCCTCACCTTGCCGAGCACTTCAGTCCATACACACTTCCCCACTCACCTCAAGCCTTCCCCCTACAGTATCACATTTTTCCTATCATTAAGTAGAGCTCTCAATCCTCTTTTTAAAAGAGGCCAAAGGAGTCACTAAAGCAGGCAAACTGTTACTGATCATAGAATCATTAAGGTTGGAAAAGACCTCCGAGATCATCAAGTCCAACCTTTGACCTTTGATTACACACAGGGAAAATCCCAACCAGACAAACATGCTTAGAACAGAAAAGAATCACATATTTCAGAGGATCATGTACTAAACAATAGATATAAAGAGTTCTGCCTTTTTTCAGAGTCCTGTTTTTCTGCACTGTTCACTTCAGTCTCATGCACTATTGTCCTAACTCTAACAGAGAAATACATACCCTTTTTCTTTGTGTGTTTTCTTCAGTCACTCATTTGATGCTCGACTGAAATGCTTTTTAAGGATATCTGCTAAAGTCCCTTCAGCTGTCTTCAAAGGCTCTGTCTCCTCTTCCACATGCATTGAATTTATTTGCTGTCCCTAAAGGTACAAGCTTAAATTTATATTCTATAAATTCTGAAGTAACTGACTAAACACAAAATATTTACCCTGACTAACTTAACTCACAAATGTAAAGGCACTTTCATTATCTTTATGTTAAATCACTCAATCTTTGTTTTCCTAAATATGAGTATCAGCTCCTCAGGTTTCTCTCCCACTTTTGTCTCCCTCAAGCATCAGTGCTCGAAATTTTCACCTTATCACTGGTATTAAAACTTAATATTCTTATTTCAAAATAAAGAAGTGTTATATTTTGCTCCCTTTAATTATTAAGATTACAGACCAAACGTGAGGTTTGCTTTGCATTTTAGTCTTGCTGAACAAAACTCGTGGGTATTACATTTTATCTATGCTTTAGAGAATAACAACATGAGAGCCCCCTGTAGTATTTTTAACCTGTTTTGCTGCAAGAGTCTCTGTAGTCCCCTCCTCTCTGCTCCAAGTCTCTCTGGCCCTCCCTCTCCTTCTCAGCCTGGTAAAAGTTGTATATCCTCCCACTTCCTTTTACTCAGACACTGAGTATCATACAGATAAGCAGGCAAGTTTTATCTCAACACTGATACCAGATTCATTCATATCTGTTCCCTTGTACAATCATGTGTTCTGCTCTCCTCTGCTGCAACAGGAGGCAACCTCATCTACTATTTTATAGGACACACTGATATGCTGTAATTCAGGCCAAAGTTTACTTTATAAAGATACCCTGCAAGAACCGATGTGTTGTAAGAATCCATTACCCGCCTCCCACCTTTTCTGTTCCAAAGCTTAGTTCTTCTTGTTCCTAACTTCCAAATTTTCTAGCCTGAATTTCACTAAGTCAGCCATCTGCTATTAAACATCATTTCATTTTCTCCTACCAGATAACGTTATCAGTTCATTGACTGAAGGATTAGTCCAGTGAATTGCTTTTTCTTTCTTTAAGTAAGTTTAGTTGTGTTCCTTTCATCTGACACCGTAAATTTATGTTTGCAAACCAGTTCATTCCTTGAACTCTTTTCAGTTTTCTATTCACACTTTATCAAGTCCGGGAAAGTATTAAAGTTATGACATAATTAACATCCTACATAGATCAACCTACCTTTGAGTCCAGCTTGGTATCCTTGTTTACCAAGGCACAGATTCTTTTGTGCACCTCTCTAACGCTGCCCTGGGAACTGCCAGTCAATAAAGTCCTTCCACCCTCAGTCACTTCCTCTTGGAAGTGTGACATACAGAAACAGGAGTGTTGGCTGCTAGTTAGAAAGGGCACACGTATTTCTCAAGCAAGCCAAGTAGAAATTGCCAGAACTAATGCTACTGACTAATCCTTGCTCAGCTCACACACAGTAACTATGAATCAGTTCCATAGTTTATTTAAGACAGGGCTTGGTGGATTTTACAGTGCAGCACAGCCTCCTCTTTGGGAGATTCAAGTGACAGAATTCACACTATTTCATTAGTTGAGAAGTTAAAAATTCAATCTTTTAACCCTTTGTAACTGCAAGAGTTTTTAACCTCCTGGCTTCAGCCTTCAGCTGGGTACTCCCATACAGCACTGGTGCTTACCTAAACCCACAGTGAACTGTTCAGAGATCCAAAATAGATTAAAACTAATCCTGTAAAGCAGTAATTTTTTAAAAAGCTCCCAGTCTGAGTAGATGACAGTAAGGTGATTCAGGAAGCCAAAGAGGTAGAAGCATTGTACAATTGAGGGGAGAGATGATGAGCTCACCAGTGAGTGCCCATGTAACTTCCCTTGCAAACACACACCTGAGCGTGGAGCACACAGGTAAACTCCTCAAGGGAGTCTACAGCAAAAGTAACCCTACAAAGCCTCCAGAGTAATAGAAGCATTCAAGAAACACTCTGAAATGTATTTATTTTGTCTGTGAGCTGTTGCCTTGGATAAATTTGCTCCTTTTCTAGAAGGCTGTTTTATCAACACCCAAGTGAAATCCATCTCCAATCCACAGGAGCACAGTCAAGTAAGAACCTGGATAAATGTTACTCAGGTTAAGTTTAAGAAACATTGCTCTGTGTGGGAATGGCACATGAAACCATCAAATCTTACTGCACTGAGATGACTGATGCCTACAGCTGAGCAGTGGGAATATGAAGATAAAAGCAGAACACAAGGAGCCACCAAGAGCTGAGTGACCAGCCCTTTGAAGGGTGGAAAACAAGGAAAAGCTCGCATGTGGAAACGATTGTGATGAGTACACTTCTGGAAGGATGTGTGGAAAATACAGAACTACATGACTGAAGAGAAACTCACTGGCTGCTGCCAAACTAAGACTCAGCCAAATTCCGTCACAGGGAGGAGTTAAAGGGGATGTGCTGGATTGTATTTGGAGGTGAAAAACTGTAATCCTTCACTACAACATGCAATGAGGTTTGCTGGAAAGGGCAATCAAAGTTAGCTGTATTTATCCCTAACATTTCTCCTTTAAACTAGTGCATCAAGATTCTTCCGGGTGGTGGAAGGGTAGGGAAGTTTCTTTTTCTGCTTCCTGAAAGTCTTTGAAATCCACTTGCCAGCCACTCCTCCAGGCAAACCTGAGAACTTGCACCAATATTTTTCTGTGACCTGGTTGCCAACACAGCATCGCTCCGAAACATCGTCACTGCCACACAACACACACGCACAAAAGAGCAAACAAAGCCCTCACAGAACTGAGACAAAAGGACACAAAGCCACCCACAGGCAATTCTAAGGGTGGACTCTTGAGCGTGTGTGTGTGTGTAAATAAAGTCAGAGGCCAGCTAAGACACCAGTTACCAGGTTTTCCAAAGTCACCAAACAAAATCCAAGAGAAAAATGGAAAAACAGGTTTCACTGACAAATAACAGAAACCAGTACTTTTCCAGGTTGGTCAAGGGACACCATCATTCCAGTATGTTTGGGGCTCCAGGAAACTAGCAAACCACAGAAATATCCTAAAACTAGAGGACGAGTCGGGTGAGTGACCAAATATTTGTTTTAAAAAATAAGAAGTATGCATCTGAAATGTGTGCCAAAGGAAGTCGATTACACAAGTGTTACAGCACACCATGAATGAATCCATGGAGGCTTAGGCACTTGCCTGAGCAAATCCTGTTCTAAAAGGAACGTTCATTTTGTCTAAAAGGCACCCAGAACTCTCCAACACTAATTTAAGCACTTAAAGGAAGTTTAAAAATCTTAAAATGCTAAATAATGATCATCAATATGCTACAACACTACCTGGGTCTCCAATGAGATACCAAAAGGTACTTTTTGCTCACTGTTTTGTTACATGAAAGAGTTTGGGGTTTTTTTTTGGTTTTTTTTTTGTTCTGCTTCTATCCAAGATGTGCAACTATTTGGTCCTTAGGAGTGTTCATATGCTCCAGGTAAAAAATAAGCCAATTCACTTTAAGCTGAAGGCATGGATTCTCCTGTTATCTGCTGAGTTAAACTTTGTCTTACATTCCATTTATATTCTTAATAAAGTTCAAAATTTTTAGCAAATCTTTTTAATAAGGGTACATTACAGTCTTAGAAAATTTTTCATGCCACTGAACACAAGAACAATTCTCCTGATCAGCTATTTGATAAGAACATCAAGAACAAACTATGGTGCCAATATTTCTCTAAATGGAAGGCTGGATAGATTTTAGAGAGCTCTGCTTCTAGAAAACAGAATATTTAAATGAACTGGCAGCAAGATGAGATCTATGCCAAGTTTGAGAATCATTCTTAAGCAGCAATAATTTTTTTTTTTTTTTTTCAATACAGACAGGTCCCCTCCTCAAAGGCAGCAGAGGTGTGAACAATTAGGGAAGTTCAAACCATGTATTGACTTGGAAAAAAAAATCTTCTTCCACTCAGTCTCTTTCCTATATTCCATTTCCTCCAGACTTCCTGGCAAGTTTAACTGGAGACATTGCTGGGTCTCTACCAATTTTACATAAATTATCAGTTTGACAACAACTTGGACACATAAGTGTTCAGCTCTGGCAAAGTCAGGTGACGGTGGTGAAGGAGCTCCTGAGAGATTTGCGTATCTGAAACACTTCTATATTTGTTCATCTGGAAACCCAGAGGCACATGGGCCAGTGAGGGGAAAGGGAAAAGAGTCAGAGGTCTGCCTGAGTTACTCTTCCTTGTTATAGAAGTTTTTTAAAATGGCACAATAAATACTGAAAAGCTCCACTGTATAGCTCCAGAGATGAAAGTAAAAAGTTGCTTATTTTTCTGGCTTCTGGGTTTCAAAGCCAGATTTTTTCATCAAATTTTTATGTAGATTTATGAAAGAAATGACCCAACACAGCTTAATCCAAAAATATTCTGTCACAAAGCCTCTTCTTCCACACGAAGGTTGCAGTGTAACACATTTAAAACCGCACTCTTCACACTTCCTGCCTCTCCCACCTCTCCTTCAGCACTACTCAGTTCGTGAGCTGTGCTGTTTCCTAACCCACAAAAGCAGAAATGTTTATGAAGCCACAAGTTGTATGGGATCAGTAATCTTAAATCACTCTTCTGGAGCAAACACTCGGCTTTGAGACGCAGCAGATTCCCAGGCCTGGATCTTTGCCCAAACACAAACACCTCTGTGGAGCTGAGGACAGGATACACGGATGGAAATCTCAGCCAGGAAGGAGTTGGAGCATTGATGGAGGCGACACTGTCCGTGGCAACCCAGTTCAAATGCTCATCAAAACTCATGTCCAAACTCACCCAGCTGCCCATGGACGATGCAAAGGATTCATGTGCCATTACAAACCAAACTGCTGGGCACCCAAACCAGGTGGTTCTTTTTGGCCACAGGATTTCGTCCTGTCAAAGTACCTGAGCAGAGCTCTGATGATCCTGCCCTGAACACTGGCATTTCCCACATGCTCCTTGAAAATCTGCAAAACCCATCAGTCAGACCACAGTTCTCGGGAGGAACACACCCAGAAAGCACACAGTCAGAAAACTTGCACAATGGCATCACCTGTACCCAATTGTTAAAATTTGCTCTAAGATGGTGAGTTCATAATCTCCCCCAGGAATGGGAATGTACAAACAGTTTCTCCAACAGCAGACTGCAGTTACCTTCTCCTCTGCTGTTTTTTTTACCCTCATCATCTTATTCTTGATAATGACAAAAGCATTAGAGTAAGACAAATAAAGAGCCACTCCAGCTAAGAAAATAAAGAAGACATTTGCTATGGAAGAGTCTCATGGTCAAGTCAGATAAATTAGGACAGGAATTACCTCATTCAATAAATAATGCCAAGTACAGTAATTGAGATCTTGTTATTGCCAGCTGGGATATCTTAAACAGACTGAACTAGATTTTTAAATGCTGTAATAGGGAAATACCCATCTTTCTTCAGACTATTTCCTGGCCAGACAAGCTGACCGAGTTGCACATGTCTCAGATAGAGAAAAATGTATTTATTTAGAAGTCCTAAAATTTCTAACAGAAGTTAAACAGAAAATTCCAACACAAATCCAAACTAGAATAAATTCTTATATCTGTCTTTCTGTTTAAAATAGTAACATCCAATCGCTGGCCTTGTATTTCTAAAATATTAATTACTTCTAGTACTTCTAGAATTTGGACCCAAACTGCATTTGACAACATTTTGAACAGATTGTTCTTTAATTACAGCACACTTACAGCAATTCTAATGTTTTTATACGACAAGTCCCTCTAAGAAGACACTGAACCTGACTTGACAGGTTTCTAAAATAAACTACAATATTCAGAGGCTGGCTTGGTCATTGCAGTGAAAATATATTTTAAAATAAGGAAAAAAAGAAGAAACTCTGTACAAATAGGAAGAAAACAACACTGTTTGTAATAGAAACTTCCAAGCCATAGTAAACTGGGTATAGATTAAAACCACAGTAAAATGTTATTCTAGGACAGCAATTTTGCCTAATATTCTAGGCCTTTATCAGATTGAGAAGGAAAAAAAGCAATTCCAGGTATCATAGCCTTCTAAGATCACATAAGTAAATTTCTGGATTTATGCATTTGGGCCATATCCTGAGTATAACACAAAAATATTCTTAAGTATGTTGAGGGCACAGTGCAGATACTGACTTTTTTCATCAACTCATTGAATTAATTTCATCAATAACAAACCAATTTGCAAATGCAAATGCCAAGATTACATGAAATGCCTTGGCAACAAAGCACATTGGGAAAGGCAACAGAGGAATAAAAAGGCACCCTGTTTCTTAGTCAACAATTCTAGAATCTCAAACTGGAAACCCCAATATGGTCAAGACAAGGTTAAAAAAACATAAACCTCCAAAACAAACAGCTGAATTTTTTTTGCAATCTAGTCTGGACCACAGATTCTATCCCTGAAAAATGGCCAGGCCATTCAAATCTATGGGCAAAATAAATATTATTTTCCAAGGTTATATGAAAACTAATAAGCCAGTAGCCAAAGTGCAGCAGGAGGCCCAAAACTCAAGGAGATTTAAAATACAATTATCAGAAGTCCTTGAGTGAAAGATAAAAATATCAGTAGAACTCAAACCAAAGCAAACTTGCTGCCACTCTTAACGACTATAATGCATACACACCACATAAAGGATAAAAGTTTTGATATTTTAATTGATCATTTTGCTTCAAATTGGAACAGAAGTCCTAAATTTTGTAATGCTCCAAGAAAAATCCACAGACAACAAAGAAATCCATTCATAACAAGTTAAGGAAAAGAAAACCCAACCAAACCAGTTCAAGGAAACTATAAAACTAACTCCTTTAAAGACAGAAAAAACATTCTTACAAAAAAAAATAGGAGAAAAGTTAAAATAAAAGCTTATTAGCTTTATTTTCTCCTGTTTTTTCTAGGAAGTAACTTTTCCTTCTCACTTCACCTGATAAATATTCTGCAGTACAGCAGTATTTAGTAGTATCTACCAGTCTTTTTGATTTTGTCCTTTTTGGTTAGGCAAATTATAAAAGGCAAAGGCACTTTAAGGAAGCTTCCATGATAAAAAGAACTTGAGATCAAGAATAATAGTAATTTCTGAGTTCTCTGGTAGTCTTATTTCATTCACCTTTCAAAACCCACATCAATCCCAAACGGATTGTAAAAACTACAGAGTTTTCTGAGTCGTCCTGTATCAAGAATACATCCAATCTTTAAATTCACTTATTTTTAGCTGACACAGAAAGGAATTAAGGCAAAAGGCTGCAACTGAATGAGCACCTAGGAATCACTATGAAGTGCCTTCCTAGGAAAGTGATTTCAGAGACATGGTGCCAAAAGATGCTGCCTAGGAATCACCAACCATCCTTCCCAGTGCTGCAGCAACTGCCCATGGGAAGATGGATTTCCATCCCAGGCACGCAGGGAAGAACTGTTCAGGATTTAGGAATGTGTTTGCTGCCCTTCCCAGGTGCCCCTAAACTGCCTTGTACCTCTGGAAAACGGAGCCCACCAACACCTGCAAGGAAAGCCCTGCCAAAACAACCCTGAAAACTCCATCTGCCTCACCTGCTTGCACTCATGGAAGTCAGCAGAGAGCATCAACACCTTGGGCCCCAAAAACGTGCCTTGTTAGTTCTCCCCCCCAAACTCCTGCCAAGCAGATCTCCTGCTCTCTGAGCAGCCTACTGGCACCATTCCTACTCCAGGCCAACCTACTGAACTCCAGCGTGGCTTCAGCAGGGGTCACAAGCTGCTCTGACAACAGCAGCTGACCCAGAAGTGCATCTGACACAGCAGACATGGAATAACAGCTTCTCAAATGGCAGCAGACTGAAAAGGTTACAAATTCTCAGTGTGCTGCCTCTGAAATACCTTTTTGCAGCTGCATAGGAGAAAGTGGGACCTGAACAGAGAGAAGGAAGATGAATTCTTGCAGGCGTGGAAGGAGCTGGGACCTCAAACAATCCTGTACTTTACACATGAAGAACCTATTATCAGCCAGTTCTTGAATTGAATTAAACTATAAACCAGGAACTTGAGCATCAGCTAAAATAAATTTGAAATAATACCAAACACAACAGAAACTATCAGTCTTCTTTGGGGCAAAGACTGAAATGTCAGACTATTTTTTTAGTTAATGAATATTCCAGATTAACAAAGCCTGAAGATGCTGTTTTGATCTGTGTTCTTCTGCAGAATGGATTAAAAAAGAAATTACATTTCTCAACATCTGGTGAAAGATCAGGTTTCCAAGGAGATGAAGTCTGGGCCTTGGATAAGTAGCCTTACTGCATTTTTCCAACAAATTGAGGTAAAAAAGGCAGGTGCAATGTGCAGTTAATGGCAGTGTGTTACCTCAATATCCACCCCATTCAACGTGCAGCTCAATTAAACAGACATCAGAGGTTATCTGACAATGTTTAAAGTGATTAAATACAGATAAAACCAACTGGATAATCACAACTCATATTTCTTCCTCACACAAAAAAATCCTCAAAACTTAATCAGGCTTTCTACATAACTCAGTACATCAACTCTTAGAAAGAAAAGTCTTCTGATTTTTTAAGTGCAAAATTTTTCTGCTTCGATGTCTTGAGTTTCAGCTATGTAACACCTGAGCATCAGCTGGGATTTGATCTGACTAAAACTGGAACATATTTCCTACTGCAATGCAAGACCACCACATACATATAGATATATATACACACTCCACAGGCAGAGCACACCTTTGCTTTGCTTCATCCATTACCAGCTCACTACCTAAAATCCATCTGCAGCAACTCTTGGAGAGACTGAAAGACCCACACTGAAAGCTCTTTCACCAGGTTTGAAAATGCCATAAACCACCCTATTTGCACCCTCAAGCACCTCCAAAACAGAGACCATAATTTCTGTGGGTTGATCAAGCAGAACTTTCAATAACCAAACTTCAAAAGTTGGTAACTGAGTTCCAGTCAGCATCATCCAGTCAGCTACTGCATTTATCAAATCAATTATTTCAGGCTGAAGCTCTCAAAATATGATGACAGCCAAAAATTAAAGTTTCAAAACATGTTTAATGTATCAAAGTAAACAGAGAAAGCTTAAATATTGCATTCTGTAAACTTAGTGAGAACCAAAAAGCTACACAAGATTAAAAATACGTATTTATTTTGGGCTTCTCTTTGCAGCCATTTGCATATGATATGCCTTTATATAGCTTTTGTTGAAGACAACTAACTTCAGAGAACTTCCTAACACTTGGGGATATAGGCAGCTGCTTTTTACTACTTTTCTGCCCTTTCTTAGAAACAGAACTATGGAAAAAAATGATAGTAAAGGTTAAAAATGAGACTCATGCAGGTTACAGAACCGAAATAGCAAGTCACTACAGGATGCACCAAATTTACTTCGTTTTACTTAACAATAATGGATTCCTTCAGGTTTTCCTGTAGCTCCTGTCAAAGTGTAACAACACAGGCAATGGGCCCCATGCTGAAAACAGCTTACAATATTATATTTGAGCATGAAAACAGCACTTCTGTACTCCTGTAAATGAATTAACCTGCATGTCTCCTGGTATTTCCTGCGTGTTTAATATCAATTTCCCTGGAAAAGCCTGCCTTCCTCACCTGCAGCTCACGGGCTGCAGCTCTCACAGGTCTCAGCTTTGCCATCAGTCTTGCACTGCATCAAAGAACTGTGTGCAACTTTGAGCTCCACCAAATAAATCCAACGAATGCTCTCTGTTCTTATTCCTTCTTTCCCAAAAGAATCCTTGAGAGCAGGTATTTAAAGGAAAAAACCAAATCTCCTATGAAGTCCCCCTACAAACATCACCTTCCCAATACATCCCTAGAAAGGTCCCCAAACACAGCAGGTCTCTTGGGGGCACGGGGTGGCACTGACATGGCAGCAGGCCCTAATTCCAGCTCTGCCTTTGGGGAATCCCAGCTCCAGCCACCCGAGCCAAACAGCTTTCCTCACATTCTCTGTGCTGCTTCTCCCTTGCCTACTCTCCCAAGGAACTTCTTTTACTGCCCCACACACCACAGCTGGCGTCCAAACAGACAATGCAAATGCACAGCACGGAAGAGAACATGGGATAAAACAGCATAAAACCCCAAGGAAATGCTGTGGCTGTAGATTATTTTACACACTCAATTTCTACAAGCAGGCATAAAAACCCCAAGAATGGTCATGAAAAGCACAAACCCACAGAAGTCAGGAGGAGTAAAGCCTTTCCCCTTAATGAGCAGCTGTGGTTTAGAGTAACCAGAGAGAGGTCTGTAGTTCCTGATGCTTCAAAGAGCCATTTACATTTGCATATTCCTGGAGGATACAAAACATACCTTCTGAAGAGGGCAGAGTTAACCTCAGCCTTCTGCAAGACCATTTACAGAGACAGTTAGCCAGAATTAACACTTAATTGGAACAAACATCCTTTCTTTTCTCCCTTACAGACTTAGCTGCAGCCTGTATGTTATCAGTCACTCACGTTTAAGAAGTCCTTTTGATAAAAGAAAAGATAAACAGGCACGACAGGTACTTTTAATACGAACATGTTAAAAAAAGAAACATAGTATTTTGAATGTCGAAGTTCCAGAATTTTTTAAAGAAATTTCTATTAGTGACTGGATTTTGAAAAGAGATTAGAGTCAATATTATTTAAAGTAGACGGTCACGCTCTGCAGCTGACCCTTTCTACCTCACATACTAAGGAAATACTTTAAAATTCCAGTAGGCATATTTGCTTCCAAGGCAAGAAAACACACCCACTTGTTCCTTCACCGTTATCTTTCAAGTACGAAAATCTTCCCAAAACTGTTATAATCGAGGCACTGGAGTAACAGAAACCTCAGCAATTAAAAATGCAAAGTGATTCCCTTGCCTCCCCAAGCGCAAAATCCTGATCTCGGGAAGCCACCTTCGCGCTCCCGGTGCGTTCCGTTCCCTGCCGAAGGAAAACCCTCCTCTCCTTGCGACAGGAGAGGCGCACACAGGTGTCCCCCGGGGCCCGGGAAGGCTGCTCGGGACCGGGGGATCCCCGGGGTGCTGCGAGGAGCCCCGGCCGCGGGGCTGGCACCTGCCC
>VZRO01005638.1:94161-115787 GCA_013397915.1 Daphoenositta chrysoptera | reverse complement strand
GCCGGCGAGGCCCGGCCTGGCCCGGAGCCGCCCCTGAGCCTCAGGGAGCCGCGGCCGTGGTGTGATGGCCCGTCCGCCCGTGGGGGCAGCGTCTCTGGGCCGCAGCGCAAGGGCGCTCGGCCCTCCTGTTCTCGGCCCGCCATCGCGGCCCGCCGCCACCTCGGCGCGCCCTCCGCGGCTCCGGTGCTGCCCAGCCCGCGGCAGCCGTGGGTGTGCGTTGGGTCACGGTACCCTGTCACGGAGTCCGCGCTGTGCCGCGCACCGCAGCCCCGAGCCCTCCAGCTTGTCTCGCAGGGACGCCTGTGGTGCTGACGTGGTGCCTCTGTCCCTCTGCTCCGTCGCCTCCCAGCGCGGCCTCACGATGCCGGAGCTGCTCGCAGCATCCGTTCTGCTCAGCACGTGCAAAAGGCCAGCCATGGAATGCGGTAAAGCCATCTCCTGCACCGTGTTCCAGTCTAAATTTAGACAATCCACACAGCAGTGTAAAGGGGATGTGTTGCAAGAACATAATCACAGCGTAGCTGCTTTCAAATGCAAACATTTGCTAAACGTGATTGCGTGATTGCTGCATCGGATTATCATTGCCACATCCTAATTGTCTTAACATTTCCTGTCGTGTGATGCCACATCCCAGAGGTTTGGATTACGTTTCCTAGTGCGACATCACCAGGGAGGTGTGGGTTGCAGCAGGGTTGTGTCACGGCGTGGTTGTGGTTATCCCAATGCACCATGGCAGGACCTGGGCTCAGCCCGGGACAGCGTGAACAGCTCCTTTCCACCTCGCTGAATGGGGACTAAACACAGGCAACAAGTGGCCCCTGCTGGATACAAACTCTCTGTTCACATCAGGATGTTCCTACTCGGGAGAAACCCTCCAGCAGAACAAGTTAAATGAAGTTCTGTACATCAGCAGAATGGAAATGTATACCATAAAGAAAGAGGAGAAAATGCATCCTTTTATTTCCAGCAAAATGGTGCTGCTTTGATTGGTTTTAATGCACAGAAGTTCTGGAGGTGGAGAAGTCTCCTTGACTACTTCTTTCAACTAAGTCTTTGTAGTTTTGCTCATTGTTTCTGCCCATCTGTAGGAATAATCTTCCTTATGGACTCAATCACATACTGTCTGTTTTAATGAGCCCAGTGCCTGTTGTAGGGAATGATGCCAAGAGTAATGATCTTTAGCTATTTCTGTAGGAGAGCAGCTTAGCAGGCCATATGTCAGATTTCCCAGGGAATGATTGTTTTGAATTGTTTTTATACCATAGTTTCTATTCATGAGATATTAAAGAAAATAACAGCATCTGGTTAATCAAATCCCGAATTTCGCCATATGATGATATGATATATGATATACCAGTCCTGTTTGTGACTTCCCTTGAGATAGATTGTCAGGTCAGTGCAGGGAGTTTCTATCTGTAGGTGAGTCAGGCATCTTACACCTTAAAATTTGAAGGGTGAAGATCTAGGAAGTGTCAGTTTTAAATGTGACAAGACCTGAGTTCAGCTCCTGACGCCAAAAAAGTTTGCACCAGCCTTCTACCACACATTTCTGTAGACAAAAGGCAAACAGGAGAGGTGAGGCTTGACCAAAGGTAGAACATTTTCTCCTTGCAGGGTACTTGAGGGAGCCCTTGAAGCAGAGCTGCCCAAAAATCTTGGGAGCTGCTGGGCAGACCAGCTCAGCTGTGTGCTCAGCTCAGGGCACTGTGCACTGGTGTGTCTGGTACTAAAGCAAGAGCATTTCCTCATCCTGACAACCCTCACCTGATTCATTTTTAGATTTTATCCTTTTTTTTCTAAGAATGTAGTAAATGAATCTTAGGCAGAATTTTAACTGCCTCCTTAGCTGTGTTCGTATATTAGTGGTTACACCATGTTTAAGCACCAAAATGTAGACTCATTTTTGTCTTAGAATTAAGATTTAAAAACAGGAAGAGGGTGTGCTATGTGGCAATTGTACTGAAAATTGTGTTTTATTAATAGACTATTGGAACAAGTAGCTCACGTCCCAGCTGATTTTCTTTGCTATATTTACATTTGAATGCTACAGAAAACACTTTTCTGGTCTTAGAGTTTGGACTTTGTGTCAAGAAGAGTGGCAGATATGATCTCCATTAAGTGCAGCCCACCTCAGGTGTGATAAGACCATTTCAGTGGTTTCACTTTAGAAACGGCAAGTTTTTAAATCTAGACAACTATTTCCATGCAGAAAAAGGAGTCTAGTTTTTCGACTGATAACCCAAAAACTGATAGTGGTTTTTTTGTTTGGTTTTTTTGGGCAGGAGTTGCCTTCAAGCAGTCTTGACGTGCCTCTGGAACACCCAGAGATGTTGAGAAGTAACCAGCCAAATTAGTCCTTTGATGTTTTAGTTGTGTTTTCTCTGAATCATGATTCATGACCCCAGTTAGAAAGACAGAGGATCCAAATCCCTGAGTCTTTGGAGGGTGAATTTTTGTGCAATAGTTTGGAGATAGAATTTTATGTGTTTATTTTTTAATGTCTTCCAAAATATGCCCAAGATGTGACATGTATTTTAGCACCTAGCTGTGGATCCAGCTGCTGTAGAGCATTTTAAACAGCTGCTGTTTGTTCATAGGTTTTCAGCCATGCAATGTTAATTAACCTGTCTTACCCTTTTAACCAATCTCTTCCTCCATTTGTCTCTAGACATACAAGCTATGAGCTTACCTACAGCAGGGGAAGTCAAAGCTCACAGAAAATTTTTGAGACTTAATAATTTGAATATCTGGATTTCTTGCTCTGTCTATACATCAAAAACCCCAAAGATTACTGAGCCTTATTTCTGACCCTGTTACACAGAGTTGGTGCCTTGCTTCAACCCAGTTATGAGGGCAGAAGAAACTGCAAACTATAGCTTGGATTGTTTGCAGACTGATGCAAAAAATCTCACAGTGGTGACCTGTTTACTGTAGTCTGCCACAACTCATGTGTGGATGGCTCAGGCCTCTTCAAAATAAAGGTTTTATCATAATGAGCTATTGCAGACTCATTCTTTTCAGTTCATCAAATTCTTGAGTTATTACAACACCTAAGCCAGGGGAATATTAGGTTTTTCTGCTTTTGTTTGTATAAACACTTAACTGCTTTAAAGGCTGCACCTCCTACCACAATGTTTCCAAATTTGAGCATCAAAACCCATAAATACAAAGCAAGAAATGTTGACATTTTCATGTGCCTGCTTCCTTCTGAGCTTTTTAAAACCCATTCTTCTTCCTCCAAACCTTTATCATAATTTCAAGAGCTAAAAGCTCGTTTTAGACAAAAAGAGAAGATTCTTATACAATCCATTGATTTCAGCCCTGTGGTCTCTGAAAACACCAATTAATATTCAGAGACTCAATAGGGACTCCCAAGAGTTGGGAGCATAACAGGAACAGGAAGAAGAATCTGAGCAGGAAAGTCAGGCTAAAGCCAGGGAATTAAGAAATTCTAATTAAGAAATTCTAAGTACTTCTTAGCAATATATTTTCAGTCTTTACAGAAGGTTTAGGACAAAGAATTTCTGTCTTTGTCTGGATTCAACCTTAATGAAGGTTAAAGCACTTCAGAGTTTTTACTTCATTAAAAATATATGGAATTGAGTTTGTATTTCAGAGGCTGGAAGTCTGAACTTGAAGGAGACATAGTAAACTGTAAATATGTTAAGAAAATTCTAGTGAGTAAACTATTTTAAGTTGAAAACTCTAAAAGGCTACAGCCTTTTCAAGTAACAGCATTTTTTCCCCCCTAGGATTTTATTAAAATATTTCCTAGAGATTTATTTATAATTTTTGTTGATAAGAAATCAGTATTCATTCTTGGAGTAATTTTGAATCAACACCATTTTTATTACTTACTTTTTTTTACACATCATGTATGAACCTAAAGTTAGCTGGTGTGAGATTCTTGCCTCCCTTCACAAAAAATAATAAAGAATTCTAGAAGCCATTTTGTTAGAAGAGAATTGGGCCAAAGATACTCTTTAAATTGCTGACAGTATTTCTTCAAGATTTACTGAGGACACTAAGATTCAGAGTAGAGTTTTGCTGGCTTTTCTTGGGAGGGGGGTGTTAAAATTTTCTATGTTCCATTAAACACCAAAACTTTTCTTTTTGGTACTAAAATGAACAGAGAATGAATTTCAACCAGCCTTGGTTTTCTTGTTCAAAAGGGTAAATAAGAAGCAGAAACAATTGAACAGAAAGTATAGCTGGAATTGTAAATGTCATTTAAATAGTGTTTTTTTAACTAATTAACAGCCACAGACTGTATTAATTAAATAATATCCTCCCTTTTGCAGATTGGAAAAACAGGCCTGGAGATTAATGAGTTGGTCAGGATTACACCCACATATTAAATCAGATGCAAAGCCACAATTAGAACTGGAGCAACTCACGGCAGCCCTTCTACAGAGTTTGGGGAGTCACTCAGCACCTCCTGTTGGTTTTTCGTATCAGTTACACAAAACATTTTACCTATTTTCCAAATACAAGGAAATCATGATGCCAAGGGCACAGAATTTGTAAAGAAGCTTTGCAATCTATAAAAGTTTGGGGCCTGATTCTCTTTTTACTTAGTACTGATAACTCTTAATAGGAGTTGGGAGGATGGATTTCCAGATTGACAGGCTATAACAGGAAAATGGGACAGTGACTCTTTATTTTTTTGGTGTTTCATCTTGTAAACACACTAGACCTTATTCTGGAGTTTTTACTTAATTCTTACACAGTCTAAATTCAGCATTGGTTTCATGCTTGTTCCATTAGGCCTCTGGAGTGAGGCCTGCAAGCTCTCAGGGTTAAACACATGACATGTGTTGTTCTTCCCCTCAACATTACATCTTTCTGTGCAGGGTTCTAAGATTCAGATGCTTTCAAAACCATGAGTGGCTGCAGACAGGAAAAAGAGAAAGAGCAATGCATCTTTCATGTTGTATGCTAAGCTATGACTTCTCCGTTGTCTATTAATTAAGCAATCTATTAATACTGCTTTGGTATATACTAATGTTAGACAAAAAACCAGTTTTGTTGCTAGAGAAAAAGCTGCTATTTAAAAACCAGAGCAAAAGCAGGCTAATTCTGAGGCTTATGAGTATATCAACCAGTAGGTGTGCCTGGAGTGTTGTAAATGGGAAAGGTGGGAGGACTCTGTCGTGTTATTAGTACATGTAGAAAGACAGGAAGTACTTAGGGAAGGCTTCCCTCTTGTTCTGAGTTCCAGGAAAGTTATTCAGCCAAACACATGAATCACAAAGCAGACTAGAAGGGAGTTTCTGTATGGCATGAAAATAACAATCTTAGAGCCTGAGAAGTGAAACAACTCGATGCTTTTGTTCTGCTGCGGATTTTTCATGGAAAATAGCAACCCCACGAATATCTGACAATGAAATGTCTTAGTGCATGAAATGTGAAGTTTATATAAGAGAGAGTGTCTTACTCATCAGCTGCTCTATTTTAAGCCCTGCTCAGCATGAGGACTTTCATTTTGTGATCTATTTGGACAGCAGCTGGTACATTAGAGTTTTACGTTAGCTGACATCTTTACAATCTAAAGGATACTTAACATAATCCTGTAAAACCTATTCTCGTATTTGTGCTCAGTCACTCCTATTTCATCTTAGTGTTTTTTTCTTTCCCCATGGACATGTTCTGTGTATTTCATGTTAAAAAATGGTCGATGTATCAACAGCATTAAAGTGATCTTTTGTGGTGATGTAATCAAAAAATATATATACAGCATATGTCATAAAATGGATGTGCCATTTCAGTGACTGCAAAAGGCAATGAAAAGGAATCCATAGTAACATATGTTGGGGATAAATTCCAGCAACTAGTACAAATAACAGAAAAGATGGTATGTATTAATAATTTATACAAAGATGAGCTACATGCATGATTTAGGTTCACTTGGAAATATTTACATTGTGGAAGGAGGAAATGGATGCCGAGTTGCAACCCAATTCCAAAAATCCAGCAATTATCAAGTAGTTTACCTCTTGCCATAAAGTCCTAGGACTTCAACTCTGTGCATGCAAAAAGAAAAGTCTTTTCTATCTTTGTTGATCTTAAATCCCACTCAGCTTTAAACAAATGACAAAACAGTCCTCACAGAAGCTAAAGTTACCTGTTCCTGGAGATGCGTGGGAAAAAGACTGATGAGGAGAAAGGACAAAATAAGGCACTGTTGAGGGATGCAGGCATTGGACACTCGAGCACAGTATGCATGGAGCTCCCTTGCAATGTTTTTCCCTGAATCCCACCCCTTTTAGACCCCTCGGGCCCTGGTGTAGTCCCCTGACCTGCACTCTCAGGAGCTCTGGGGGATGTGAACTGGACACTGGAGCTGGGAGGTGTCAGGATGTCCCACTCATGAGTTCAGGTGCTGTAAGGGTAATTCGACTCTTTTCTCGGCAGCAAAACGTGCCTAGGAAAGGCAGAAAGCTACTTTTCCTTGCACATTTCATTTCGGAAGTGAGTGACCTGGCATCCACTGTGCTTTATGTGTTTAGCTGGCCTTGCTTGTTGAAATCTTAAGCACCAATGTCATACTAAATGTATTCTCACCCAGACTGCTGCTCCAACCCCTTGGGTCTGAAGGGAGGGATTTAACAAAGGAAAACAAGGGGACTTTACCCCCCACTTGTTTACCCCCATGACTGGTGGCCAGGAGGTGCACCCTGTGGCTCACAGTCCCTCAGCTCCACTCTCACCCTGTCCTTGTATCCACCACTCGTTTCTCCTGCAGTTGCCCAAACAGTTTGAAATTAAAGCAAAGCTACAAAGCTCCCTCCCACATCTGATCCAGGCCCCACCCTCTCCACACCCACTCCATGACTTCATGAATCTGCTTGTTAATTATGTGCGTGTCACTGGGAGTGGCATAAATTTTAACTATTCTTGTATATTGCACTTCTTTGATATCAATGTGATGTTTATATTTCCATACGTGACCACAAGCATGAAAATTAGGGCCTTTATAGAATGATTTTGACTCATATAAATTATTATTCTATGCTTTGTGAGCAATTATTTTTCGTCTCACTTCTGAAAAAAAACCCAGTAGTTCTCAGTGTGATGAGCAAAAAGATGATCAGCAAAGTGACCTGTTACACTGTTTATCTTAAATATAACACAGACTATCCACTCACTATGAACATGTGTTTGGAGACAAGAAGGGCATAGAAGGACTAGCCTGGATGACAGTCATACTGTTCTAGAGTCAGTCCTGCTGGTGTTTCGTCAAAGAGTGATACAGCAGCTTGACCATGGAGCCAGAGGGAGTGGAGGGAGCATGACTAAAGCATTCATTGTTGCCAGAAAAATGAGGGGCCAAGAGGCTGCCCCAGGAGCCCAGGGCAGGGCAGGTGGGACAGTCTAAGCAGATGGTTATGGCTTGCTCTGAGTGCTGCAGATTTCTCTAGGATATATTAATTAACACATTTTAACCACCAAAACAATGCAATTTTTTAATAAAAAATGCCCTGGGCAGTTGCACTTCTTGTCCAGTATTGCTTCAAAGATTTTTACATAATGCTAATGAAATTTAAAATACTCTGTGTATGCACTTACTGTGTTTATTTCCCTGTCCATTGCTTTGCTTCCTTGGATGTGCTTCCAGGAAGTTGCCTATTTATAAGCTTTGTGTCATCTCCAGATGTCCTGTGAACCAGTGTTTGAAACAGAGATGGAGAAGCAATGCACGAGATTACAGGGGAGTCTTAACTTAATTACAGACAAACTTGCAACACCCAACAAAATAAAATCCTGGTCAGTGCTTCCTCGCATACTCCTCCTGCAGGCTCCTGGGCCAGAGAGCCCAACCTTGGTGTGATACCTACAACTCCCTTCCTTCTATGGAAAGAAAATCTATGCTAAAAGTCTTTCCTGCCTTCTTAGGAGGGTAATCCTTTTAGGTATGTGATTTTCTACTGTTGTTTTACACTTGATCTTTTAATTAATTCAAACTCCAAGGTGGAAGTAGGAGCTTGGGGTAGCCAATTATTTTGAATTTCCTTAGGTTTGCTTCCATAATCCTTATGCTGTTGTCATAATTAATTATGTTGATGGTGATGCCTTTCCCTGGTCTTAAAATGAAGAGCCAAACACGGTTAGAAGGGAAAAAGGGTTTTTTCCCTGGGTATTTACTGCAGGCCCCTCAGGTATTTTTTCCCTGGGTATTCATTGCAGGCCCCTCAGGTGCAGCACAGCCAGGGGCAATGCCCCAGAGCACACGGAATGCACACCCACGGGCACTCGGGATCACATCCTGGGCCTCACAAATGAGCACATCCAGCAAAGATTCCCCAGGGAGAGGCTCCAGGGAACCCCAGGAACCTTCCCCTGGCTGGGCCCAGCTCAGGGTACAGGATGTGTTCTGGAGAGGCCCTTGGTGCCTGGGGCTCTCTGACCCCTCACTGCCAGGCTGCCAAGGTGTTCAGTCTCTTGGCTTAACAAAACATTAAATCTAGGAATGTGGGCTAGAAGCACTAAGAATATAGGAAAAGTATATATAAGGAGTATGAAAGAAAAGGCAAAAAACCATCATGGCATCAATGGCATAAAACAGCATAAAATTTCAAAGCATTCTTTTTAATATTTTTAAGGTGTCTCAAGATTCTCCACTGAAATACAAGCTAAAAATGAAAATCATTGCTCTCTTTGCTGGTGTTCTGTCGTGGTACACTTAGTTTTTTTTTCACATTGGCTTTTCGTTTGTGATTTTAGGTACTAGCTTGAGGTTCAGAGGGCAAAAGGCTCAAATGCCACAAATAATAATGTGAGTTAATCAATAATTATATTAATTGGCCAATATGAAGATTTTGCCGCTAATAAAAACCTCAGACTTCTGTTACTTGGCCTGCATTCAGACATTTCTACCTCTTGCATTTGGTATTTCTCATGAGTACTGAATTCCCAAATATGACTAAAACAAGAAATCATACACATTTTGGAAATAAGAAAGGTAGCCAAGATTCTCTTGGCACACTAGAAATGCATTTTGTATACCTCATGTAACCCTAAGGAATGTATTTGGATTTTGTAATGGTCTGTGGGTTTGTGTAATGAATGTACCCTAACTCAGCATATCTGCAAAAGTATGCAGGGTAGCTCTGAAACTGGAAGTACAAATAAGATGACAAAGGAATTGCTAGAAAATGTCCAGATGGTATCTTCATTTTTCATGGCATTAACCTGATCCTGAGTTTAAATTTTAATGAAGACCTGAAAAACAATTCTGGAAAATGGGGAAAATAGATGGCGGTATGATGAACCAGCAAATCATACCTTTGAGAGACAGTAAATGTGTATTTTGCTCAGCTAACATAGGCCCAGAAGGTCTCACTCTTGACCTACAATTAGTCCTGGAAGACAGTTCTGATTGTCATTATCAGTGGGCTAAAGAAAAGAAGGTGGTCACACAGTTTGTCAGGTGGTACAAAAGCTACAAGAGTGAGAGAGTGTCTGTTTGTGCTGGCACATTTTATCTCTTTGAGTCTTCCTGCACCTGTGTAATGTATGAAGTGTGCACATACATTGTAGGATTTTGTCTATTTTATTCATTATTTTATCTTCCAAGTAGATGTAATTTGCTGAGATGTATTATTGAAAAGATTCTTCTTCTGCTGTTGGCCATTTCTTTCTTGTTACAGAAAGGAATGCATGCATTTTCCTTTTTTTCCAAAGGTGTCTCTTTTTGAGGATGACAATGTTTGGGGATTGAAGTTGTGGTTGGTTAAACAGTGTTTTGTGGCTCGGGCTGTCACAGGGAAGGCAGTTAAATGTGCACATGCCTTATTATTTATAAGGCAGATAGGTCAATAAATCATCAGATGAGTGTTTGCTCGTCTCAGGTATTTCTGTGTCTGTTAAACTCGGGGCTGCCAGCAGAGGATGAGAAAACATTCTCAGTGGTGCTTGGTGCAGACTGACTCAGATGTCCCTGGCCATTGGTTGCATAAGCTCCATAACTACAATCCTAGTCCATGAAAACCCTTCTTCTTCAAAGGGGCCTTTTGCAGTCTTTTCATGCATATTGTTACCTTCCTATTCACGTAGTAACCATTTTTACCTCCTGTTTGTCTCTGCTTTTAAACCAGTTCGGATGCACTCAGTGCTTTAAAAACAAACCTTTAAAGGCATTTCCCTTTATTTTCTGTGAGAAGCCATGGTAAATGCCATATGCTTTTAAGCAATTAAAAGGCTTTGTGACTTGGTTTTTTATGTTGTTAATGCAGTTGGTACAGATTCAATGGGCTTTCATATGTAGCAAATCCATCATATATCTATTTTCTGTCTCCCAGCACCTCTGTTAGTTTGATGTTGGGCTCTGAGTAGCTCTTCATATTTCCATGGTTACAAGTAGTCACAAGGGTTCTGTTAACCTCCAAAGGCAAAGTGATTATGTCTCTTTTTTTTGTTGTTGTTATAAGAAGCATAAAATGAACAAATTAGACTATAGATATGAAAATATTGTTTAAAATATTTCAAAACAAACTTTTAATTTTCACTCACTAAAGAAGTGTTGGAGCCTTTGCCGCAGTTATGGCTATGTCACACTTTTAGTAAAGAAGAGTTTTTACCTGAAAACCTGAAGGTTCTTTTTCCTTTCCCTTTTAATTTTGATTGAGATTTACAATAGATTTTGAAGGCAGTGGATTTAGAGCAAACAATGCAGGTTCAGAGTGACCCCGTGATTAAATAATCAGCAGTGACCATAACCAGTACTATGTGTACCATGGTTTTTTGTCAAAGATAGAACAAGTGGAGGTAAAAAGAACATTGACTTGCTGAAGAGCACAGGTGTACACACATCCACACCAGGATTTTAGATCTCAAATTGCTGTATTTCATCCTTAAAAAAGACTGACAGAAAGTCCCTTCTGACTTTCAGATCTCACCTCTTGTCAAAGCCTAGATTCTTCCCCGTAAATTAAGTGCAGAGAGCTGCACCTTCTGTGAGTGGATAATAAATGTTAAAGATCCTTAATAGGAGAAGGCTGCTGGAAGGAACAGTGGTTTTTTCTGAGAGGCTTTCTCAGACTGAAGCAGTAGCAGTTTTCTTCTGTAGAATAGAGTTAGGTAGCTGTGATGTGTTACCCTATCCTGTGCTGAAGAGCTCTGAATCAAAGAGAGGTTTCTGGTTCTTCCCTGGACAGAACAGGTAGTGAGTCGCTGAGGGCAGAGAAGTGAGAGGGAGGGACAAAAGAAAGCTGGAGAAAAGTCTCTAATAGGAAGAGAATATCTTGTCTATTGAAAAGGTTTTGTACAGTGATAGAAGCATTGGCTGGAACTGCAGAAAAGGTGAAAAAAAGCTCTGCCAGGGAAAGAGACTGAGACTCTGTTACCACCTATACAGTGTTATTGCTTCAGTGCATACAGCAAAAGCACCAGAATCTTCCTAATTAAAGAGGAGAAAATGCCTCCTTTTCCTTTCTTTCTGCAAGTTTTGTTTTTAGCTGGAGGTACTAAAATTGCTGAGTCTCCAAGCCAGTAGAGGCATAAGCTGATTTTATGGTAACGTAGCAGGTAATGATGTAAAACAACAAGTTGTTTAAATAGTACAGCCACAGGGAAAAGTATATTAATGTGGGAAATGGACCAAAAAGCACCTATCATATTCTATATATTCACCTGAAAGACAGACAATGGTAAAACACAACAGTCTTTATCCTCAAAGTGAATTATGAATGCTAATGACTGTTTAGAATCCCAGTGGAGTGCATGGGCACACTGGTTATATCAGACAAAACGCGTGACAGAAGCTAAATGTTTTATTATACAATGTATCTTAACACTTCCCAGCAGAAACATTGTCCCAGTCCATGTATGAACAATTACTGAGAAATGGAATAAAAAAACCCTCTGGAGTGGTGATTGAGCTGGCTGCTCCCCACTGGTACCTAACTGTTGCAGTCTTCATGTGCCAGATTGTGAGGCAAGGTGTGCACGTCTGGGATGTTCCAGGTGCCAATGGCCATTTCGTACACGTGGGAAACCAGAATTATGCAGAGCAAACGCCGAGATCACGCTCCCAGTCTGACAGTCAGGCCAGCTGTGAGCCCAGGGAGCAGGGTTTGTGGAGCTGAACCTGCCTGACTGGGTTGTGGCAGGATGCCACAAGTGCCACCGAGCATCTAGACAGGAGCATAACAGCACAAAGAACAGGGTTTGCTGACGAGAATTTCGACAGCCTGTTGCGAATGGATGATGTGGGTTTAAATTTTTGCCTTTTGCCCAGGCCTCTGGCAGCAGGCAGTCGCTGTATTGAGGCGGGCCAGCACCCCAAGATCCATTCTCATTTGCAAGTTCTTTAATAATGGCTGATTTGGTCAATTATAGAATGGATTATTTATTTAATAGGCACAAAACTAACAGACTATGCTGGTTTGAGGCAAATTCCAAGGAAAATGTCTTCTGATAGAAGGCAGGTTTCAATCACCCCTCTCCCACCAGGTTCAGGAAAAAAGAATTTTCCTTGGAGAAAAGTGAAGAGGAAAAAAAAATAAATTATTTAACAAACACACAGGAAAAGAATAATAATGGTAAATAATAAAACCTCTCACTATGGAGAGAAACCTGGAAAGATTTTAGAGGCCTTCTGTGGGTGTGGTCCCTCTGCTCCCAGAGCTGGAGGTCAGCCTGGGCCCCCTCTGGGCCTCGGTGGAAAGTTCTCCTGGATGATGTTTTGATGTTGGTACACAGTTCCAGAAGAAAAGAAGAGGAAGCCGAAGTCCCAGGGAGAAAAAAAGTTAACTCTCTGTCTCTCTCTGGAGAAAACAGAGCCAAAAGCTGGCTGAAAAGCAAGAGTGCTTCCTCCAGTGCAGCAGCAGCAGCTATCTCTGTGTCCTTGGAGCACAGAACTGCTGTGAAAAAGTTCCTCTGGCTTTTTTTTTTTTCTCTCACACCCAGTTTTAAAGGCA
Organism: Daphoenositta chrysoptera; assembly: GCA_013397915.1. Lineage (NCBI taxonomy): Eukaryota > Metazoa > Chordata > Aves > Passeriformes > Daphoenositta > Daphoenositta chrysoptera. Next base: position 102,867 of record VZRO01005638.1, on the reverse strand, counting down.
CAGAAAGGCACAGGATTCATTTTCTGGGCATAGAGTGGCCATAGGGGATACACATCATAAAGTCACTCCAAGACACAGATATAAGACTTAAAATAAGACTATTACTACACAGGAATAAGACAAAAGGCAATACTGGTATTATACACGCCAAGGTACCATTAAACTTAAAGTTAGCTAAGAAATGGTATAACTTAGAATCCAATGTTTCTTACCACCAAATTGTTGAAGGGGCACACACTGAAATCCTTCCCTCAATTTCTGGAAAAGTAACCACGAAGTTGCATCCAAGCTTTGGGGAGAAATCGTTTTGCACGTTCCCAGGGAGCGCGTAAGAGACATCTGCCTCTGTGATAAACTGTAGCACTTTTATAGTGTAAAAACAGCCCTTCTGGTCCCCTGTGTTTGTTCATCTCTTCCCACACCTGTTAGGCTGGCAGACCTTTGGCACCAGGAGATGATACCTGTGCTGGGCCTTGCCCGCCTGGGTTCTCTCTCCTACCTGCACCAGCCACCCGAGGTGGGGACAGGGCTGATATGCCCTGGCACAGCCCCTTTCAGATCCACCTGGGACTTCACCAGCTCAATCAGGTGCCCAGAAATGGCATCTCTTGGATCTCAGGATTGTCCCTCTACCAGGTTGAAAGTTCTTAGAACTGTGAACGCAGGAGCTTGTTTGCTCCCAAGGAATGTTTGGGCCTGTTTCAAGTAAGGGTTACATGTTTTAAGCTCCCTTCATCACTAAGTTTTGTCCTAGTGGTGCAGTTACAAAGAGATGAGAATGTTCTCTCGCTTTTTCTGCGACTGTATTTTTAGTGCAACAGAGCAGTTTGGTCCAAACTCTTTGCAAGTGTGTCTGTAAGAGCAGCAGTGCAGGGTACTCAGAATGTTCCAGGCAGTAATTGCCAAGGTAACAAAGTTAGAAAAGGAAAATATTTGGTAGATGCATAATTAGTGTGAAATCGTTCTGGAATCCTGTAAATTGGCATGATAAATTCAATTTATATGTCAAACCAATTCTTCTGTCTCCAGAGTAAGAAAATCACCCATTGGGAATTTCAATGGGAAATTAATTCATTATAAACTTACTATCAGGAAACTAGAATATCCTAATATTTGGTTAAAATATTGTAGTATTTTATAACACATTGTTACATCAGTGCTTCTAAAACCATTATTGACTGCAGTAGAACTTGTGAGTAGCTTGTGAATCTGTGTGTATAAATACAACTTATCCTCTCAGAGCAGTAGTTTTGCTATTTGCCTGGAAAAGATCCTTGACCTCTCTATATGACAAAAATTGTTTTCTAGAAAAATTTTCCTTCATAGACTATGCTAGCATAGTTCTGGCAAGGGTGAGACAAAAACTATTTTATAGAAAAACAAAGATACTCCTGTTAGGGATATGAGATTAGAGCTAACCCTTTCCTGGGTTCTTCAGCCTTGGAGTTTCTAATTCCACCAACACTTTGGGGTAAGTCCCTCTAGGAACAGCTGTTAAGTTGTTTATAAGCCTTTTACTAGAGCACCTTCATTACAAACTGGGAGAAATTTGTTCTTTTCTGCCCACAAGAACATTTGCTTGTTCTAACCTGTCTTCGCTAGTCCAGCTATTATTGTTTGGAAAACAAACTTTTGTGGGGGCCAGATGTTTATTTTATCATAAAATCCTGTTAAGGTTCTAAATTCAGCTGCAACACTCAGATCACTTTGAGAGGCCAAGGCCCAAGGATGATCCCTTTGTTGTGTTGCTTTCAGGGGGGCAGGAGCAGAAAATAAGGAATTCTTTTTCTCATTAAAAAAAAAAAAAATTAAAAGGAAGAGCTTTCTTGTTATTCTGCAATATTTTTCAAGTTTCTACTATCGTTGTTCAGTTTGCATAAATGTCCTAAAAACACTTAAAGCAGGTTTCATCTTAGCAGTGCCTATCCAAGAGTTTCACCTTGTTTGCTAAAGCAGATTCTGAGCTTTCCAGGATCCAGCTGAGCAAAACAATCTGTGATTCTTCCTTTTCCATGCACTCTGGTTCTGATGAGAAAGGTGGAAAGACTATCACAGAAGGCATGAGGAGGGAGGATTTTATCAAATTTTGTTAAGATTTTTGACTCGTGAGGAACATTTTTATATGTTTGCACTTTTGGGTAGCAAGCCTGGAGTTTGTCAAATGTGTACAAGAAGTATGTAAAAGGAAAGGACATGGGAAATTAGTATCATAGTGCTGGGATAAAAGAAAATATCAAATGAAATGAAATTTCAGATTTTTAACTCACCTACTCGGGAGTTACCTCTCAGATATCAGAACATGTGGTTGTCTCTCAAAACTCTCTCATTATCTAAGTATTTATTGCAGTTACACAGAGAAACTTAGATCAGAGTAAGAAAAAAAAGTTAGCAATTATAAAATAAAACATTATTTAAGATCTTTCTACAAATAAAACAATAGCAAAGACAGAATTGCATTTTATTGTGCAAATACACGATTAAATTTATCTTGTGTTTGAAAATATCCTTTTCTATCCATAAACACTTAACATAGATCAGAACCCGGAGAAGTGATTGCAAGACAGTTCTGTGCGTGTAACCTCCAGCAAATCAGCCTGTGGTCAGTCTGGCTGGTTTGTTTTTGCTGCACAATAATTTGTTTTTCCTGTGTGTTTGCAGTGTCTCCTGCATGTGTTGGACGCACCAGGAGAGGGCAGAACTACACAGGTGGAGTCACTTCCACGGCATCTGTGCTGTGGGGTTAAACGAGATGGGGAAATTCAGCCACGGAAAGATTTGCTGGCAGTTGTCATTAAATATTCACCTAAAACCAGTTCCTCGGATATTCAGAAATCATGTATTTTCTACGTAGGTGTTTCATTGCTGCTCTGCTGCCAAGGAATGCTTCTGAAGGCAATGATTTCTGGGTTTTAATAGCACTGAGAGGGGAGCTCTAGCATTTAACTGGATTATTCAGTGTCCACTTGGAACAGAGTTATCATTTTCACTATTGAAGGTTACCGTAAATCTGGTTTATTTTGGGGTTTTTTTTCCCTTTTTTCCCCCTAACTATAGATTTCTCATTTAATTATTAATTATTTAATGTTTATTTAATTTATTTAATGAAATTTTAATTTTATTTATTTAATTAATTAATTATTTAATTTCTCGTTTAATTATTTTGGGAGGGTTTTTTTTTCCTTTCTTCAGGTTTAGAATAAAATGTTCTAAACCAAAGTGTGTATTTTTAATATATATTGCAAAATATTAGCCACATTAGCTGTAAAACATTAAAATCAGTGTTTCTCTTGAAAACCTGAATGGAATGGAAAGAGACAGTTATTTTCACACCAATATTATTGCAGAAGTGCTGTTTTAGGAACTGTAATCTATATTGATCTCTGTCTAAACTAAGAGAGGATTGGGGATTTTTTTAAATTGTGGATCAGGAATGCAGTGTTTGGTATGAAACACACTTTGCTGATCCCACAGGGGCTGTCTCAGCCCAACAGCTTTCTGTTCATCAAGCTGGAAGGTAGTTTGATCTCCCAGAACCTCTGTCCCCAAAATGTTGTAGTTCAGATCCTCTCATCTGGGCTCACTGGACTGGTATTATGTCATCTGTATGAGCAATCCTGACTGCCTTGCTGTTTTATTAGATACCATCTAATAATTTGGAGTAATATGAGTGCCACAATTCCCACATATAAAAATATTGCCTGCATTGTGACTTACATCCTCCTAATAGGAATTGACTTTTTATGAGTTATGTGACCTCTGTTGTTGAAATTCCTGCGATAAACTCAGATAGTTGTACAGTATTTCTATACCAACCCCATTACAGAACATCTGTGGCTATGAGACAAACCCAGCACCTGTCTGATGTGAGACAGGCTGGATATTTCATACATTGCAGGTACACAATGCCCATTTTCCTGCAGAGCCATGCCTCAGGATCCAGCTGCTCGTTCCAGTGGTGTTATTGTGTGGGAGACAAGTCTTGAAAACCTGCACTGAGTGTAAACTGATGTAATTTGTGTTTCTGCATCTGCAAGCCAAACGTTTTGAAAGGACACCCTCCCCTGGTTCTCAGCATGAGAACTTGGCAACCCAAACCTGACTATTCCTATGCCCACATTCATTTTCACTTAACTCACTTGAACAAAAGCATCAAGCTAAAGTTTAAAAGTGCTTCTAATATTAACTCTGTTCTTTGGCAATTTCATCTGACAAAACTTCCAACTTCCTGTTTAACGTTTATAACAGGGAGTTGTGTTCTGAAGGCCAAAATAGCCCTGTACTAAAATCTGTATGTAAGGATCCAGATAAATATAGCATCTTGAGCTAATTTTTAGCTCTTTTAAATGCAAATAAACACAAGCTTTACTTGTCAGTATGAACTTGCTGGATGATTTGGATCAACAGATGAAGCCAAGGCAGTAATTCCCCAAAAATATTATTTTGAGAACTGAATCTGATGAATGTTTTAGAGCCTTTTCTTCTACATACTGCTTCACTTTTCTTAGTGAAAAAACCAAAATATACAAGTTTCTCTTGACTTTTTAGTGTCCTTCAGTCTGAATATAATTTTAGTAATATACAAGTAAAGATATCCCTATGTAGATCCTTTTGTTCATGACTTCTAATTCAAAATGCTCTTCTAATATAAATGGTTAATGAATGAATAATGTTTGAAGCTATGAAGAATTATGGTAGATTTGTTCAATATACTTTTGCCTGTAATCTGGAATATTTTATATTACTCCTTTGGAATTTTACAATCATATGATCTGCCTCAAGCATTTCTTCTGATGTTCTCCTTTGTCAGGTAAATTGCCATATAAACTAATAAAGATTAGAGAAATTAACTTGCTGAGACCCTGTTTCTTTCACAATTCTCAAGATTTGTACTACAATGAATTATAAAACTCATTGGTCTCTCCACTGGGGTAAAAATTTAATTACTAGTCACTATCAACTCCCTAGCCAATTTTCAGACACTTCTTCAAAATAGCCTGGAAAGGCTTCTTGACAGAGTGGAAATCACAGGGTTTATTCTCAAATACAGTGATCACATTGAATACTGCCTCAAACCTAATGCAGGTTATATTTAGAGTGGATTTTTCTTCATGAATTTCCATCAGTGACTCTCAAGAGCTGATTCAAATTAGTGGACAATAGACAGTAGCTGGTGTTGTCCATTGTCACATGAAAATGTCAATTATTTTCTTCTTTGGGAAGTTAAGAGTGTTTCTGTAATAGGACTGTTTATTCTTGTATCTTGTAAACAAATAGATGTCCTGCTGCTAGAGATCAATATGTTTGCATCTCCCTGTTTATGAACTTCCAGCATGTTTAAGAAATATCAGAATTCTACCTGCATATTTCTGCTACTTCTAAAAGCAGTTGTGTGTTCCCCTGGAGTTCCAGGAAATATCTGTATTATTCTGTAGCTAAACAAAGAATCTGTTTCCACTGTATTTAGAAAAGTTCCCTCTAAGAGCTGCTTTTTGTTGGCTTACTGAGTTTTACTTGAGTTGAATTTCTGAATCTCTGGATTACGTGTAACTTGCCACGTTGCTTCTTGAAGTGTTACATTTTTGACATGAAGTGGGAAATTATCTTACTTTTGTGGACAGTCCTTAGCTTTGCATTTTCAAAGGCAAGATGCCCTGTTCAGCTCCCAACTCATTAAGTATTGCAAGGATAAAAACTTTCTAAGAGTTTAAATGAGCTCCAAAACCCTTGGGTGCTGCACCTTCTGTCATCATTTGCTCATGGCTCTCTGTAATTCTGCCTGCTGAAGTATCACCTCTCACAATTTATACTCAGCCACACCATCTCTCCAGCTGAGATCAGGTGTTCTGATTCCCAAGCTGGCATTGTTTCCTGCTTGAGACAGTATCCATGCATTCATTTTTGAGGGGTAAGCTGCTGGTTTAGGACAGCTCTGTTTTCATGGATGTTAAGGTAAAAATATAAAGCTGTTGAAGGGTGCTGATAGTGTGATGTTTGTTATGAAACAAAAGGAAATGATAGTGCCAAATTGGCAATGCTTTACCAGGTACCAAAAAAAAAAATCCAAGAGGTTTTTGGAGTTCCCAGGTTAATTTTCACGGAGGAGGTGAAGCCCATGAGGGAGAGTTCTGTTGGTCTGCAGTGGTAGAGGAAGGTTGTTCATTCTGTTTCCTTCTTCACTTAGCCTTTGTGTGCACTTTCTCCAGTCTTGTTAACTGCCCCTCTCTCATTGTTTGTGTGTTCACACTCCTCTTCCCTGCAGTGTTTGTTCATTTCTGGGCAGATCCACCAGTTTCTGCTGGGCTGGAGCTTATGGATGGGATGAGATGTCAACCTAAAATGGACCAATTCTGTTACGCTGCACTTTCTATTATTTGTTGGAAACCTAGGTTGGTCAGTTCTACCCTGACATTCTTTCTTCTGCTGCTGCCCCATCCAGGACATTGCATGAAGCCAGTTAACACAAGAGATGATGACAAAATGAACCTGGCAGGAGAGAAATGAAAGCTTAGAAGGAGTGTGGTGCCTCATAGATGATATTCCTCTTTTAGGGAAAAGGATTGGCAGCTTGATTAACTCCATTGTTTATTCACTGGAGAAGTAACTTACGACTTTGCAATCTGGTTAATGTGCTCAATTTAGAACTGTATGTAAGTACTGGTAAATGAAATGCTGATTTCAATTTTTAAAAGTCATGAACTGTTGTTCTTTTTGTAAGCAACAGACAGATGCTAAATCTTTTTGGTTTTAATCTGGTTGTTTCTGTGATTAGTATTTATGCTAGCTGTTCACCAGCAGTACGTCTTATTTTGGCCTCTGCCTGCCTGAATACTGGGGAGTTACTTTTGTACTCAAGCACTGAGTAGGAATGCTGAAATCTGTCTGGAATTGGTATTGGAGCATTGTATATTAATATCTCCACTGCTGGATAATTTTACACTGTCTTTACTGGGAAAAAATGGTAGCACTTAGAAACTTGTCCAGCTTCACTCTCTTGATGGTAGAGTCCATTTTCAGACTGATATACTGAAATAAAATATGATCTTTCTATTTTACATGGAGACAGAAGGTTAGAATTTAACTTCCTATCTAAGGTGCATGAAACAGTATTGTGGAGTTGTATGAAATCATATAGACAGTTTCTACCTTTCAAATCTAGCTTACCTCGTTAATTGTGGAGATTTTTGCTCCTAAGTCATTCCATTTGTTCTGAAAATAGCACATACCAGTATTTGAAGAATTAATAGTTTATATAACTCCCTTCAAGTTGTCCTTCTCTGTATTTTAGGATAACTTCCTCAAGTCAATTCTTCACCTTTGAAACTAAGGGCAGTCAAACTAAGGGTAAAATGATAGAACCAAATTGTGTTGTCATCTGTTTGGGGATGGCCAAACCTTAGAAATAGTTATGCAATATTTTTTAGTTATTTAGATGATTCCCTATGAATCACACAGTTCATATTTACTGTAATGTTTAAGCATATTTTTAAAGGCTACGAATAAAATAAAAACTGAAACTCAATTATATAGTACGTGCACTACATAATATATAAAACATTTATCCTATAAACAGTAAATAGCTTTTCTGAGTTTGATGTTTTTACAAATCTAAATAATTCCTTTAATTTTTTATAATTAATTTTTCATCTGGATTCTCCAGCATTTTTATACCAAGTATTACCTACTTTAAAAAAAGCCAAATGTAATCATTGCTATAAGTATAGATTGTGTATTTTATGGATGCTGTATTCCAAACTGCTGAAGATGTTTCCTTGTCTCTGGTTTTACTTATTCAAATATGATTTAAAATTTAATGACCTGGCTTTTGCTTTTTGATGATTTTTATTTTAAAAGTTGATAAAGTATTATTTACATTGTAATTTTTATATTTGATCTTGAGATATTGTATCTGTGATAATCAGAATAATGTGAATTTTTCTTAACTCTTTGGAAATGTTCAATTCTTTCTAGTCTGGTGATTGGAGGGAAGTATTAAATTGCTTTTAATACTTTGTGAATGTAAGCATTTTGTATGAAATGGTGTTATGCTGAAGGTTTTATGTTTGCATGTACGATTTTTAAATATTTGATTTTATCTTGCAAAATGTGGAAAGCAGCTTCTTTATTGGATTTGTGAAATCAGGAGTTTTGTAGTCAGCCTTTACATCTGACTATATTGCCAAATGCAGATATTGAATATTGGCACACACATTCCTGATTAGTAATATTTACTTTAAAAATAGTTATATGGAATTATTTTAAAACATTCAGCTAAAAGGGGACTATTCCTGATTTTTTTAAAATGAAAGTTAAAAACAGGAATCATAATAAAATTATTTGTGTTTTGCCATAATATTATCTATATGTCTTATGCTTGAAATCTGTTCATAGCTTATGCTCCTGGTTTTATTATTTTCTGCATTTTCACTATTTTTCCTTCTTCATTTCAATGTATTTATCAGCTACTAATACGGTTACCGTCCATGGGTATAGCTGGCATCACATGTAGATATCAGGAACTGTGGTGACAGGACATGGGGGAATGGCTTCAAACTGAAAGAGAGTAGGTTTAGATGAGATATTAGGAAGAAATTCTTCCCTGTGAGAGTGGTGAGGCACTGGAACAGTTTCTTCAGAGAACCTGTGGCTTCCCCATTGTGCCGGTTTGGCCAAATTTGGAGGAGAATATCCTCTGAGGGAAGGCAGGTT
>VZRO01005638.1:15630-93963 GCA_013397915.1 Daphoenositta chrysoptera | reverse complement strand
AGAGCTGTGTGTCCTTGAGCAATGGTTTTGAAAAGTTCGCTCTGTCTTCTCTCGCACCCAGGCTTAAAGGCACAGGATTCATCTTCTGGGCATGGAGTGGTGATAGGGGATACACATCATAAAGTCACCCCAAGACACCCATCTCTGGAAGTGTTCAAGGCCAGTTGGATGGGGCTTGGAGCAACCTGGGCTGGTGGGAGCTGTTCGTGCCCATGGACCCTTAAATGCCCCTCCCAACCCAGTGCATTCCGTGGCCCTGTGTCCCATTTAACCAGCAGATCACCTGTGCAGGACCTTCCGTTTCACACTAGTTTGCAGGTGGGATTGCTGAGTACAAGGTTCTAAAGACAAATGCAGGCTCTGCTGCTGGTCCGGAGTTTCTGGTGTGCTCTTATTCCAGGAGAACTGGTGGATTTTCAGCTGGCTGCTGGGGGCAGTTTGTCTGGGCAGGTGAAGCATCACAGCCCTGACAGCAGCACAGATCTGCATCCTGCCCCCGAGACCAGCACTGGGACAGCAGCAGCATCCCCTCTGGCAAAACCCCAAAACTACCCTATGCCCCGTCCAAAACTTCAGCCACAAATGTCCCTGAAATATCTGCCATATGTTTTGCTACGTTCTCAGGCTTTATGTGTACAAGCCCCAGATAAAAAAGAACTGCTTGGTGTGTGCTCCAGATCCCAACATACTCATTGCAACCAAGTTTCCTGTTTCTGTTTCTGCAAGCTCAGGAAAGCCACCAAGCTTTTCCAGGTAGCAGGCATGGCTCAGTGCCACACATCATTATGCAAATTAGGGCTTAGAGCAACCTTGATAAATGGTGTGTTATGTACAAATAAATAGTTAACCTTTCTACTTCCTCTTTCTGTTTTTATAGAACTCCCTTGTGAGCATCCCAGAAGTGGCACATATTCAGTGGGTTCCCCATACCTTCAAGCAACACTTTCTCTCCAATTAGTTACATCCTTAATTTAATGGCTTCTGACAATAAAGCATTTTGGACCCCCTTTCCCAATGGGTAGAAATCCATGCTGGTTTTAAAAGTGTTAGGCTATGGTCTGTGCCAAGAAATTCCCTGGCAAACAACTAATTATGTCCACAGACAAAGTCTGACAAAGAAACTGCTTCAAGCCACAAGTCAGAGGCTTAACCATTGTTTGTGTGAAGTTACTTTTCAGCTGGTGATTGGGGTTGGTTGGGAGGGAATGTGGCTGGGAATCCGTGTCCTTTGTTGGGGACACAGGCCCTGCTTTAGCCAGCTTACAGAGCCATCCGTAAAATGGCCTCTTTGCTTTCACTGAGCAGGATGCTGCTCACCTTCTGCTCTGCTGAGCACCATTTCATGACTTCACAGCCCAGGAATTAAACCCAATGCACAAAAGCAGCTTTGCCAGTAATTGTCTGCAGATTAATTTAAATGCTTGTTCTCATACAGTGGATCTGAATTGTATCAGACCCACTCCTGGGTTTACACACTTGTTCCTGTCAGTGAGAGGCAGCTACTGGGAAATGCTGCAGTCCTTGGGAGCCTGTCCCTCAGTGATTCGATGAAAGTGCTGGGGATTTTGTGTGTTCAACATGATGTCAATTCTATTGTGTTTCATAATGAAAAAAAATAGCTTAGTCCGCTGGTAAAGCACCAAAGTGTCTTAGTGGTGGCAGCTAATGCTGTAGTTCCATTTTATGCTGTGACTTCTAAATTCCCACTGTCATAGTGTTTGGCAGGTTGAAATTTTGATTTTATTTTTGTTCAAAATTTTGAGCAATCAACAAAACTCAGATTTCTTTTTTTTTTTTTTAATTAGATACATTTGTGTAAAATAATCCTGGCTAGTTTAAGTTATGGCTTTTTCCCTTCACTTTTGTGCATTATATTTTTACAAGTGGAGAGCAAAAAGCTATTAATTTCAGGAAGAAACTCTTAACCTTTTAACAATTAAAGAACCAGTCAGTGTCTGCTGGAGTGGATTTATGTATTTCTTTCTTCTATTTTTATTTTCTCATGACTGTTTACTGTATAACCGAATTGTGCAACTGCTCCATGAATTCTTGACTCAGAATGTGCTGCAGCCTGCTTTTTGCTTAAAAAATTTATCTCACCACTGCCTGTCCAGCTGGTATAGCTGATGAATAACAGTTTGGGGCTCACCATCCCTTTTAAAATTTCACAACCTCTAATTTCTCATTAACAACAAGCTTCATTGTTGCCAACATTATCCCACCAATCTTTCAAAGACCAGCATGTTGTCACATTAGTCAATACAATCCTTGCACAGTTCCTGTAAAGATGTTATATCTGAAAGTCATCTCCAAACTTGAGGTTAGGGTCATCATCAGTAAAGATGCAAGGAAAACGTGGAAGTAACTTCACATTTATTAATGCAGGAGAATCTGGGGAAAAGTTGATCCTAAGGTATTCAGTCTCAGTCAGATTTTACAAATGACCCTGAAATGATTTTATGTTTGGGTTTTTTTAAAGAAAAATGCTGAAGGCCTCTCCTTTCTGAAGAATAGTCTTTAATGACCAGACAGCCTTTGGAGGGAGTGTTTTTGACATTAGGGTTTTCATTTCTCCAAGTTTTAACATATTCTTATGAAACAGTTAATCAGTGGGATAACACTGAATCATTTAAGAGTGGGTCAAGAATTAAAGTACTATTTTGAATTGCACACAGCTTTCTGGTCAGAAAAGAAGATGGACTTTTGAAAAATAAATGCAGGCTAATTGTCTTCTATTAATATTTTATTTTTTTAAAATAAAACTATTAAGCTTTGTTTAGTTGCTTAAAATACCAAATTATTTTCTGAAGAAAAAAAAAAAACACCTCTAAAACACAATTTTATTTTTTTAAAACTGATTAAAAAGATTTAATGCACATCGTACCAGGAATGGTCTAGAGAAAGATTGCAATACACCACTGGAAGTCTCCATCAGCATAGGGAATGTACTTTTGTCAGCAACACAGGAGGGACTTAGAGAAAGAAAAGGAAAATATGAAGAGTATATTCCTAGCAGGACTGTGGCATCAAAGACTTTCTTAGGAAACACTTGAGGAGATACCCTGTGCCTGCAGCACCAGCTGCACAGCCTCCTTCCAGCACCTCATTTGTCTTCTCAGCCTGGCTTTGCCCAAGGTATCTGGTCAGGAAGCTGAAACTACCAATGCAGTGAGAACTCGATCTGAAATGTTGTTACCTTAAATGCCACGATATCAGGGCAGTACGTACATGATCATACACGTTGTTCCACACTAGACTTCACTGCCTTTTAATTTTTCTTCCTCTTTCTGCTATTGCTAACGTGGTACATTTTCTCTTTCCTGCTCAGTCTCAGTCTGATTCAGCCTTTGTTTTCCACTCACATGACCAGAACTCTCACTCAGGCCCTTATCATTTCATGTCTTGACAGCTCCAGTCATCTTCCTTCTAGTCTCAACAAATACTGGCTTGCAACATGTGTATCTTTGAAAATATTTTTCGTCCTGTTATGCTGATGTTCCATTGTTCCCTCTCTTGTACCCTGGATTATTTTCTTTAACTTTCTAGACCGCACCTTACCATCTCTTATTTGCTTGCCCTGCTGACTATCTGGCATCTGCAGTGCCAATCTTTATTGCCCTTTTAAGTGTCTCCAGCAAGCAGCTTTAAATTTCCCCCTGTGGTATCTAATGCGTGGTATTAACTGAAAATCCCTAGTGCTATTTCATTGTCCTTTCATTCCTTCTTAATTGGGACCTCTAAATTCTGCTGCAGTTTGACTGTGTAATAACAGTGCTAACCTGACATAACACTTCACAGGGAATTCTTGGCTACTACCAAAGGGCACTAAATTCAACCAACACTGAAGTCAGCATGGCTCTTGTTATATACACTGTAGTCATATGCTTTAAGTAAAACGTATCCATTGCAGTATTGGGTACTAAAACTCACCAGGAGAGTGCTGCAGCTGAATGTCCCATCCATATCAGTCCATCTAATGCCAATTTCCTCTGTCTCCCAGTACTGGTTTCCACTACATTGCAGGACACTTAAAATTAGGCATTGCAGCTTTGAATGGAACAACACTCAAGCCCTCTTGAGGATTCTGGCATAAACCTCATCTGAGAGAGAGAATTAGGGTTATATTTTCAAGGACCTAGAAGTGTCCAGTGATTAAGATAGGCAACTAATAGTATTTCCAAAGAAGTGTAGGCAGTTTATATAGTTTTTATATAATTTGCAGGTTTCATTTATTTCTAATGAATCCCTCTCCTCAGTTTCTGCTTGCCTGTGAAATCCCACAATTTTGTAAAAGGCAAAATATTTGGGTGATGAGCAAGTGGAAGGGAAACTTATCTAATTATCTACTTATGTATCACAGGGGCTTTGGGCTACTTCATTAGATGTCCATTAGTTCATGTTACAGTTGATACCAAGTTAATCCTATTAGAATTTAGTATGTTACACAGCTTTGGAAGTGATAATGTGGGAGGTTTCTGGAAGGAATAGTTTGTAGCCCTGGATTGTTGTGGAAGATTTCTTATTACCTTCATTTCAAGCTGGGAAAAGAAAACCACGGTGTCCTAGGGGTCATGAAGGAGATTACATTATTACAGAAAACAACAGTATTTTTGTGACAAGCACATGTACTACCACAAAATAGCAATGTATTGAAGTAAATTTCCCAAATAGGGTGATGGCAACTTCCTAGATTCTGTTTGTTTTAGTTTTCATCCTGCTTGAGCAGGGAGATTGGACCAGATGCCCCACAGTGGTTCCTTCCAACCTCACCCATTCTGTGGTTCCTGAGTAAGTATTTCTTTTTCTAACCAAGGACTGCATGATTAGGAAATTATTTCCCAGATACAGTAAACCTCAACTTTTCCTTCCGATTTAATTTTAAAGAGGGAATTGCACTGAACTTCTCTTAAGCAATTTAGTTGAGATTCCTGTTTTATCTGGACAAAATTATGATAGAAACTGATTTTGATTAATCACTACTATGGCAGAGCAAATTTTGATGCATTTAATTTTCAAGTGTATAGCTACTGTATGTCAGTGGTTTCTGATAACTTGTAATTGTGAAAAAGCCTAGAGAAAAATTAATTTGAAATTTAAATGGGCAGATAAGTATTGGATGAAGAGTTAGTATGAAAAGTAGAAGTTAAGGAAAACATGGCAATAAAAATCGTGGGATAAAGGCTGTCTGTAAACATTCCCATGTGTTTAATTACTAACAAATGCAGTTTGTTAATAATCTGCAAACTTTTTTTTTGTATTCTGAGAATATGCAAAACTGCATTAGAAAGTGTTTGGATACAAATTTAGCATATTTAAAGAATCATTCCTGAAAGAATATTTGGGATTGAAAACAAAATTTCTAGACAATACGATAACTGTAAGAAGGATGTCCTGTGAAATGGACCTTTATTAAGCTTGATGACCACAAAATAAAGATCCAATTAAGGCATTGAAAAGATAAAGAAAGACCATCTGTGAGGGAATTTGCCACAGATCTAATGATAAGCTAATTTTTCAGATAAAGTAGGTACTGTACTTCGCAGGGGGTGGAGTAGAGAAGTTAGAAACCATTTTAGATTGCATTTTGGCTAGGAACATAAGCAAATTGGATAAAAGCAGTGGAAACAATGCTTGTAGGTCAGTTTAACATAAAGTTATAAACACATTATTTCTTTCTAGATAGCGACATTGCATTCCCCATTGTTTCTGAAAATGCCTGAAGTTGTGGAGATGCATTTCTTACCCCGAGGTAAGAAATTACCTGTTTACTAACAGCCAAAAGTGACCATAAGCACTAAAACATTTTGTCCCAGGGATTATATTAGTGTGCATGACATGAAGTTTTGTGTGGTGGAGCAGAGGCAGCTCTTGCATTCCTTAACTGGAGACCATTTTCTACTGAAAACCTGCTGAATTAATTTTGTGCAAACAAAGGTGCAGTTTATTTCATTAATTTTTTTACAGGTAAGTTTTCAGATTCTTGTAAACAATTCCTCAGCCGAGAAAAGCAGGTTGTGTATGTAGAACTTCAGAGAGAACTAATTAGGAACAAGGTTGAATGCTGATTAGAGGGCTTCAGATGGCCTGGCCAAGGTCAGTATCACAGGATATCCCCATGGCATACTCTCATTGTGGCTACACAAATGAGGCTGCTGACAAAACCAAAGACATTGGTTTAGAGCTCAGCCTGGGTTAGGTGAAGATAATAATGTGGTATTGTAGTGCTTTCTTAACTGCTGAGCTTTGCCCATGCAGATCGATAAGTCATGTAAATAACTCTTCGATTGTAGATGAAAAGGTTCCAAAATTGCCCAACTACTAAAGGTGTGAGATTTTCTCATCACAGAAATCCTTGATCCTGTGTGTTTTGCATGAGCAGCTGTGTTCAGCACGATCTGGACCTGTAACTTTCCTGAATGTTACTCAGATCTTGTCTGTCTGAAGCTGATCAGGAAAATTAAAGGTATTAGGACTATGTATGTCATTGAAGAATTTAAAATACCACCTCTTGTCTTATATCCCCTTCTCTTCAGTGGGCTCAACTAAAGAACTTTAACTGCTTTAGCTTACATGAACATTGTGTATTTCTGGAGAAAAAAACTTACTGTGTGGTTCAATATTCTGTAATCAAGATAAAAGGACTTCAAAAGCACAAGTAGAAGGACCCTGCTTTATCTTGGGATAAAGGATGACAAAATATATTCTACAAAGAACTTATGTATAATAAGAAACATTAAGATACTTCATCTCTGTATATAAAATCAATACCTTTCTGATCAAATCATGTTGATTTTTAACGATATTGAGCCTACCTGTATCCCATTTTTTTAACTTCTGCAGTTATATTATTTCTGAGGTAGCTCTAAATATCTCCCAGCCTTTGTAACTGACTTCTTTATTTTATCTAAGCTTTTCAGGTATAGTTAAGTATGTTTTCTGTGCTAGTCAAAACTAAAGGTGCCACCTGCCACGGCAGGACTCATAACTAATCCAGTATTTGCTCATCAAGTGAAAAAATTTAGTATTACTGTAAACTAAGCTGCTTAAATACTTTATTTCATCCATCTGCTCTTTTTTTTTCTTTTCTTTTCAAAATGCAGGCACATCCAGATCACAGCTACTTTTGATCCTGTCAGCTACTGAACCACGTTTAACAGAGAGAGAGGTATGTCCATGAATAATGCTTGAACCTTGATTTCTTTGCCTTGATTTTATTGAGATAAAGTGTATCTGTTTATTTTAGTACGTTTTGTTTTGCTTTCCTCTTACTTTCTTGATACCATGGAGCATCTCTAGGACAACCTATTGCTGAGTGTCTCTGCTCAAGCTGGTGCAATCAAGGGGCAGTGCAGGACTCATTCATTCAGATAAAGCTGTAGAACCTGTCTCTGAAGCTTTTCTCCCCCCAGAATGTTTGGCTTGAAGCTGTTTTTAGGTAAAAAGCCTCAGTTCGGACCTTTGTGGGGAAATAATGAACGGTACACAGTTAGAGGCCAAATGCCAACCATACCTGTTACCTTTTGCAATACTGCTTAGGTAAATTAAATTTGTGAGAGCCCTGAAACAGTACTTAATCCAGAGGTGGCTGTAGACAGAAATTGCACCATCTTTCATAGCAATTTTGGTTTGTGGTTGGCCAATCTGTGGGCCACAGCAGTCACACAGAATCCAGAAGTGTTGTTGTGGATTGGGTTAATGTCACTAAGGGCAGAGGCTGGGCCTGAAGTGAGTGTGTGCATGGATCTCTGATGTTTATCTGTTACACGTTTTCTCTATGAAAGTCTCTCCTCATGTATTCCCCTATTTTCTGCCTTTTTCCAGCCCTCAGTAGTGATAATAGCTATGCAGGCCTTAAATCACACTGTGTAATACACACTTTATTTGTTCTGTTCTTAGCATGCCTGATTGATTTTTATCAACCTATTGGCCTCTAGCTACCAAAGCACATACAACATTCTGAAATATAAAAACAGTGGACACCTTGCTGGCGTTTAATTAGTGTCAGTATTGGATCTATGTACAATCAAAGCTGCAAAAATAAATGTATTTTGTGCGGTGCACACACAGTTTTGATAGCCAGATAAATGGTGGGTTTTTTGGGAACAATTGCCTTAGACACAACAAATGAGATCTATTTTCCAGTTTGGACACAAGTCCTTAGTCATTGAAGAGAAAAAGGAAGGGGTTTGCTGATAAATGATCCTATCAAAAAAACCCTCAAAATATAGGAACTGCATTTTTGTGCTAGTAGAAGCTGGTTTAAGATCTGTTTTATTATAGAAGCCACTCAGACTTTTTGTGCTGGTCTCCAAGATGCCTAGCTCAAAAATTGCTCTCAGTAAGCCTACTGGCATTTTACAAGCAAAGATGATCCCTACCAATTTCAGATAATGCGCTTAAATCTATAGTCCCAAAGAAAGACTTGTTTTTTAATAGGAGTAATCCTTTAATTGACTGGGTGTGGAAACACCACAGGGCCTCTTCTGGGTTCCTGGTGAGAGGCTTTCTGTATAATCTGCTTTTTTAAAAAAGCCCTGTTATAAAGCTCAGTAAGTTTTTAATCTATTCTTTGAATATTTGTAAAGCCGCTGTGCTCAATCCATGCAATGATACAAATGCACTTTATGCAGTGGGCATTAAGAGTAAGTATTGGATGCAATAAGAGTTAAACAGATGCCAGCAGAAAATTTTGTCCATTGGGAGAAAAAGTGTTTTAGTACTGTGTATAGAGAAAACATAATTGTTTTGGAAAGGGGAATAGAAGATAAGAATATAGATGTATTCCTTTTTATCAATATTTGTCACCTAAGATGTTTAGAGACAGCATAAAGCTCCAATGTTTTTGTGTCTCTCAGCCCCTGATACCTTGTCCTTTGGGCTCCAAAGTAATTCCAAGTGTCCTGCAAGCAAGTGTGACATATTTGTAATATTAAAATATTTGCAAAGAATACTGCTTGCTATCCTGCCTCTCTGAGCACCTGAGAGCTGAGTTAGACTGGGAATAACCAGCAGCAGTTTTTGACACACAGCAGGTTGAACCAAGAGAATAATAAAATTATCCTGGCTATCAGCAGCTGGAAACATTATATTAACTTAGGAAATCTTATGCAATATCTGCCAAGTGTATGATCGTATTACAGCACATAAAAGTGCACTGAATTGCACCTCATTTAGAATAAAGTACATTAATACCTTCCTTGGAACTTTTTTTGCAATGTAAGGTATTTGCAGGTAGTGAAAGTGTTCTTTCTTCATACTCCTGGAGTTCTACTGCTCATTTTACTCGACAATTGTTTATTCCATCTGGAATTTCTATAGCAAGTTTGTAGGAACGGTTGGATCTAATTTTAAAACTGAAAAGAAGTACTTTAAACACAGAAATTACTCTTGGTAAAATAGGAGAAACACTTTAGAAAAACTAACACCACAATTTTAATTTTGGTTACTTTTTGTAACTAAATTCCTGCATTTGTAACTAATTACTGCATTGTAGAGAACTTAAGGAAAAATATTGGTATCGCTTTCTTTCTGTCACTGTTTTGAAATATATTTTAAATAAGTAAAATATGGTAATTCGGCTCAATGTAAATCAAGAGAGAGCAAATATATTCAAAAGCATCAAACTTGTGGTGCTCTTTACCTCTTCTCTCTTAACTGATATTCACTCAGGCATGTATTTTTCTTGGCTTCATAATTCTGCATATTAATTTATTTTTTTATTATTAGTTTTTGCATTTGTCCCATTATGAAGATTTTCCATTAAATCCCTAACATTTTTTCTAACAACTGAAATCTTTAACAGAAAGAATAATTTAAACTTATTTTTGTTTTTTATGATACTTTATGTTCTTTTTGTCAAGTGCGTATGTAATTTTTCTCTAGCACTTTTTCTGGAATTCCAGATTAATTCACTGTTTAACATTCTACATCTGTTCAAGTTACTTCTGCCAACATGAGGTATTTGAAGAGAAAAGAGAATATAATTTGATCCTCAGTTTTACATGCTATAGCACTGCAAGGAGTTACTGATTCTACAGGAATACACTGGGTTTACAAGTTTGATTTGGGAAAAAGTTTCAATCATGCCAAAGAACCAGCAGGAAAATCCTTATATGAAAGTTATGTGCATCTTAATTCCATTTCAAACAACATTATTTCCTGGCTATCACTGAAATTGGGGTTAGCAAAGGGAGAATATTCTCCTGTTGGGGGCACACACAGTACAAACTCTGTGCATGCTCTTTATGTACAGAGATGGGGCATTATTCTTGATTGTGTTACAGAATCCCAAAATTGGAGAATCACAGAATCAATGAGGTTGGGAAAGACCTGTGAAGGCATTGAAGCCAACCTATGACCCATCACCAGCGTGTCAACCACACCACGGCACTG
The DNA here is from genome assembly GCA_013397915.1 of Daphoenositta chrysoptera. Classification (NCBI taxonomy): domain Eukaryota; kingdom Metazoa; phylum Chordata; class Aves; order Passeriformes; genus Daphoenositta; species Daphoenositta chrysoptera. The sequence continues at coordinate 83,571 of VZRO01005638.1, read as the reverse complement.
AGTGCCATGTCCAGGCTTTTTGAAGAAAACTTCTGACATTACAGAACTACACTGAAATTTAATTCTTTTTTTTCTTTTTTTTCTTTTCTGCCACTCTTACATTTCATGACAAAAACAGAGACTTCATAAGATGAAAGAAGCTGGGGAAGGAGGATGAATGAGGGGGAGGAAAGAGAGAAGCTCTCAGAGTAGAGTGCAGAGCTAAAGGGTTAGAAGTGGATTAGTTTTATATTTGGGTAAATGAAATCAAGGTTAGAGGTTATATTTTGATGTTATTTTTTTTTTGAGTGTCTATCACAGAAGAAAAACAAATCATAGTGGATCTTAAATCTTCTTCTCTTCTGTTTCTGTGTCCCAAAGTGCTGTTCATCTCCCAGAGAGTGACCTGAACCAGACACACAACTCCTCTGCAGCCTCTCCTTGCCACCCCAGGCGTTCAGGTGCCCGTGTTTGAGGTCAGCTCTGGTGTGGCACAGCCACAGGACTTTTAGTTCCACTACTGTGCAACACTCAGGTTGTGAGACAGGGCTGGGAGAAGCCTCCCCTGCAGCCCCCAGCCTTGCACCCCTGGCTCTGGAGCTGCATTTTAACATTAAACCAGGGCTGTTTCCTGNGAGAAGCCTCCCCTGCAGCCCCCAGCCTTGCACCCCGGGCTCTGGAGCTGCATTTTAACATTTAACCAGGGCTGGGAGAAGCCTCCCCTGCAGCCCCCAGCCTTGCACCCCGGGCTCTGGAGCTGCATTTTAACATTTAACCAGGGCTGTTTCCTGGCTTGGTCTGGCAGCTGCCTCCCTGCTCCAGCCTTGTCAGGAGAGCAGGACTCCTGCCCAGCTCTGTCCCCAGGGCTGGCCCTGCCCTGCTGGCCCTGTTTGAGCAGTGGGGACTGATGCCTTATCAGGCCACCTATAAACAGAGACCAGACAGGAGTAAGGGAATAAAGGTGGGTATTTATTTGAAGGGCCTTCAAGGTACACCCTGGGAGCCAGAGGCTATTGCCAACATGGACCCCAAGATGGACAACAAGTCACGAGTTCTTTACACCTTTATAGGTTTGGTTCATTTGCATAGCCAGGGTTAACTCTCCAATTAAAGCTTCAGTTTAATGATGTAATTCCCCTCAGCTTGCCCCCCTTTCAGAGGCTTTTAGTTTACACTTTTTGGGCCTAGGACAGTCTAGGTGTCCTTGAAGGCAGGCCCGGAGAGGCTTTGTTATGACTACTCAGCACGAGAGAACAGAAATTAACAGGCTTCAAGAAACCTCAGAGCTACACACTAAGCAGTACAGGATTTTGAAAAACACAAAAGTTAAAGTCTAAGGCATCAGGACTGTGCTGGCAAGGTCCCTGCCCCGTCACCCCCATGCCTGGCTGGCCTTCCTGCACGGAGCAAGGACAACTGGAAACCTGGCATCTCCAGACAGGACGTATTCTGAAGCTGGGAGAACACCAGGAACATTTCTGACTGCTTATATCTTTAAACCTCCTTTATTAGGCTTTGCTGGCGTGCCTGTTGTTCAATGTGCTGCTCAGCCTCAAAAAATTCTACTCCTTCCTAATCATGGTGGAAGAGACATGCTGGTCTTCTGCATTGTTGTAAATAAAATGACAAATATACAAATAGTAAATAAGCCTGGATCATTTGGTAATTTAGGTAAAAGTCTCTGTGAAATACACATAGACATAGAAAATGAAAGCATAAAGTCCAAGGTATGTTCTGGCTTAAGTTATGAGGAAAAAATTAAGTTTGATGTAGTGAGTAGCCATCCCCCTTCTGTGCAATGATATCAGAAATCTAAGTGAACAGGAACTACTGCTCTGGATGTTTTTCATTCCTATTGACTAATTTAGGGGAAATCCCTTACAAATCAGCATTTTAATTAATTTTTTAAGGTAAAGCTTTCTAATATAAGTGTAGTTGATTTAATATAGATATATGTCTTGTGCAAGTATTTTCAGATTGATCATAAATTTGTTTTCTGAAAGTTGGAATTCTACATGTTGAAGCACGAGATTCTTGCGTGCCAGAAAGGTGAATTTTTGAACTATGCTGCTCTTTGTAGCTGTAGAGAAGCAAAGAAACTATGTAGGCACATGCCTGTTTATGAATGTACACATTGCTTGGAGGAAATGCCTCAATTTGTATTAATTTGAAATTGTTTGTGAAACATGCCTGCAATTGGTACTCTTGTCCTACCCTTAAGTACTTAATTGTGGTCATCTTTTATGATTCAATCCTGGAACCAGCAATAATTAGCCACGTTTCATCTGTCTCTGTGTCCATCTGTCTTCCTATCGTCAGGAACATATTCTTGCTACTGGCTCCTCACCCACTGCCAACCAATCTCCCTTATTTCTCCCCCATGTAAATAATTTCTTTTCAATATACCATACCAAACTGCCTCATTTCTTTCCTTATTTCACTGACCACATTGACTTATGCTTCATTTTAAATTAGTGAGTTGACAGGTGAGAAATTCGAAGCCAATATGAAACATTGTATTTGGGCGGTGCCTGGAACATCAGTATGACCTGGATTGTGTTTCATTTCAGTCAACAATAAGTCATCTGCTGGTGTGTATAGGAGCTGTTGTATGTTGTGTTTTACTCCAAAAGCACTTTTCAGCTCTGTGTTAGACACAGGAAAGCGAGGGACATCTGATTTGCAGTCATACATCTTTGAGAAGGACACATCTGCTCTGGTGTTTAATAACTTCCAACTGTCATATAGTTTACACTCTGTAAATGTTTTCCAAGACATGAATCAGTTATCTTTTCAGGGAAATATGAATAGATTGCAGGGTAGGTGTCGCTATGCATTCTTGACATTCTGAAAAAGCATGTGCAATCAGTAAAACTGCTGTGTGTACCCTCTAAATTTTAAGGCAAAATTTTAATTCTGGTCATAAGTTTGCATTCTGTTTGGAATACTCCAGAAGAGATAGCAAATAAAGTAGTTCCATGAACACCTACAAAAAATTCCCTCAATTTGTGCTCTTGGGTGTAATTATTTGTATGTTGCCCATGCAGTAGAAACAGCAGACAGCTGATAAGTTGTGGCTTACTTGTGTGCATAAAGTTTTTTCAGTACTTCTGTGACCCATGGTCTTGTTCTTGGAGAAGTTCCCACTGAGCCATTCCTTTTCATTTTGAATATGTGTGGTAGGCTAGATTCCATTTTAGAACAGTGACTTTTTTTAAAGGCCCTCTGTCAATGCAGGGTGTAGCTTTCAGATTACAATTTTCACATAAAAGTTCTTTATCTACCAGCTCTGCAAACTTGCTCTGGTTACCTGGAGTCAAGGTTGGGCAATCTTCAGTAGTAAAGACACATCAGACAGGATGTAGGTACCTGTCACAAAAATTGCTTCACACTGCTTGCAGACCTGGGGCACTAATTAACAGTTCTGTTAATGATACATGAGACAAAGCAGCCAGGTAAATAGATGAGACTAAATGCACAGAGAGCAGGAGTTTATGGTAGGAATGCACTCCTTCCATAGAAACACTTCTCTCGCTGCATTTCCATTTTAGTCATACTAGTTTGATTAGGAATGACAATTCTGCCATTTTAAAATCTGCCTGACAGAAAATGAGTAGGGGTGGGAAGAACCTCACAGAAGGAGAGGGCAGGATAAAGGCAGAGCAGAGCACAGGTATTCCCTGGCTGATGGATTTTTGTACACACAGCATGAGTCAAAGCCATCATGGGCCTTAGGTCTCCTGAATCCCTTCACTCCTGCTAATTCCACTCCTTAAGTGTGTGGGCAGCAGCAAGTAAGGAGACATTTTGCTGTTGAAGAAGAGGGAAAATCTGCTGGGCTTTACTCAGAGCCACATGAAAAGAAGGAGAGCCTGCTTCTTCGTGATGTTACTTGTCACTGTCTAAGCACGTTATCCTCTGTGTGTGCTAAACCATTTGTTTTCCATGCGTCATGGCTCTGCAGCATGGGAAATAACATAAAAACTGGTATTACAGTCTTAATGTGTGAGGAGAGTTCTGACTATTAGCTGAATTGGCACGGGTTTCTTTTTCTAGTTCATTCCATGGACTAAAGGCAATTAGGGAAAAACAGGATCACAGTTTACTTTTCTCACAGGTTTGTAGTAGGTGCTGGAGCTTATCTGCTGGCAGTTCATTGGATCAGGGTGTTTTGGCAGAAGCTTTTGTGTCTTGCAAAGGCTGTGCCATATGGGATCCCAGCTACCCTGACTTTGGAAAATGCCCCTAAGTCTTACACAGCAACAGACTATTGACACATTGCATTTTATACCTGCCAGAGTGCTCAGAAATCATGTTTTCCCAAACATTCATGGACTGTTGAAGAAATATAATGCCTGTTTGAAACAACATTGAAGATGTTTCAGATAGACCTACTGTTTGCATCACAGCTGGTTAGAGAAGGATCCCGCTACATCTGCCATCTGCCAAAGAGGATAATGTGTTTTGTAACTGGCATTTCGTATTAATATTGTAGGCAGCAAACCTTGCAGATAGGGCAGGAAACAGAAATAGGACTCAGGGTCTGATCCTGACTGCTGGTGTTTTGTGCAGCCCTGGGAAATTGGCTTAAGCTGTCTGGCCTACTGACTTCTTACATTGTGTAATCAGAATAATTTTGTACTGCTTTGTCATCTTCTGAGGAGGAAAAAAAAAGCTGTATGTCTGTGTAAGACACACTGTGATGAAAAGCTGCCTATGAATGTAACAATTAATGCTCTTGTAGAAAAATTCAATTGCATCTTCAAAACTTTAAACTTAAGTGAGCCTAACTTAAAAGGGCAAGGGGAGCTTAACGATATTCCTGCTTATCATTTAGTTCCTATCATCATTAACAGCAATGTTGACTGTGATCCTCTGCCTGCTTTTATGGTCAGTCAGTATTGCTGAGCTCTGTGTTAGAAGAGAGTGAAACAAAGGTCACTGCCTTCTGTGTGGGCTCTCCAGTGATCATTTTTAACAGTCCCTCCCTCAAACAGCAATGCTTTCCCACAGAAACCTGCAGAGAGCAGAGAGCTGCTTTAGAGCAGTTGGTATTTAGACTGCAGTTCAAGGCTTTGGGATTCTTCACCTGGCACTGATGGTATCTCTTTGTAGCTCCAGCTCCACAACCCTAATGAAATGTGCCAGAGGAGCTGTCTGTGGAGCAAACACACACTTTGCTTCTTGCTGTGGTGTTGTGGTGCACTCAGTGCCGTGTGGTTATCTTGGGTGATAATGTATTTGGCAGAGAGAAAAGACCTCTGTGGGGATAGCAGAGAGAGGGGCTTTTTGCTGTGAACTCGTGTCCCCCTGCTTTTTGCAGCTTTTTGTCTGTTGGTGAATTTTAAAGAAGCCCTTGAGGATCTGGCACAGAATAAAAGCAATGTGCTGGCTTCCCTAGCACAGACTATCCCTTCACCTTCCTGCACACCCAAACCTGGGGTGTGCTGCCTGTTTTTCTCTAAGCTGGACCAGAGAAGGAACTCTCACAGGGCACAGTGAACTGGGAATTGTTAGTGTTCTGGGAGTCCGTTTTCCCTGACATTCTGTTAAAGATATTTCTGTAAAATTCTCTCCAACCATTGCAGGTAACTAACATTTTATAACTGGTGCCACAAGCAGCTGAAGTTGTTATCCAGCATTGTAGTACCTCATGCAGGCTGATCTTCAGAAGTCATCAGTTTGTTCTGATAGACTTAGACATACCTATGAGGAGTAGGATGCAAGCTGGATTTAGCTACCAATTTCATTCTAAGCATTGCTGAAACTTTCTTGTCAAACTGACAGTGTTCTGCCTCTTTTTCATGTTTTATGTTTAATAAGTACATAATCTGTACAAGGGGGTACTGTTATTTGGAAATTGGAAGTTGGTTTACATTAGTTACTTGTTTGAAAAACTTTACATCTATTTTTGGTCTGTTTTAAGTTCTGATATAGCAAAGGATGTTTCTCTTCAGTACAAAATCCTGCCACTACCTAAGACCTGCATTATTTGCTTTTCTACGGTGAATAATTTTACTGCCACTAATTATGTACCTTTTATACCAGAAAACCTAGTGCAAGAGATAGTCAATGACCATTTAACAACAACAGCAGATTTACTGCAACCGTAGTTCTGGCAGGGCTACCAATACATTTTCATGGTTTTATCATGCAATAAAACTTTGTCAGCTGCCTTGATAATTCTGGCATAGACCATTACATGGTAGAGAGGGGCAAGAACACCTGGAGCAAGGAGGATGAACAGGAAGTGGAATTCCTGCCTAGAACAGGCACCTCACACTGCACAAGCTTTAACAATGCTGTTACCAAGGGCTCTTAGTGCAGGCAATAACCAGACAACTCAACAGCTCAATTTCTACTGTTCCTCCCAGCCCTGGGCCATTATAACTCCCCAGCACAGGTCAGGTAAAGCCCCTGTCTTGCTCTCACAGCTGGGCCCAAGAATTACAACTGATACACAATGGAAAGCAAGTGGGCAGCCAGAGGGAACTTCTCCTCCTTCAGCCCAGGTGGGAATTTGGGCTGATGTCTGTCTGTGCAGTGGCCACACAGCATTAGCTGTGCCAGAAATACAGATTTGTACTGACACTGCAGAGACAGCAGCACAGCAGAGCTCTTTAGGTAAGGGCAGTTTTACTGTGCTCTTACTCTTTTCTGTAGTTAGCAGGTCGAGAAGGCAGCTAGAAATATCTAAAAGCAGTAGGGTTTTACTTTTACTGGGTAAGAGTTGCTAAGCAGACACCTTTGGTATCTTTAGTACATCTATTCAATGCCTCAGGTCTGTTCAATATTCTCAGTGCTGTCTGCCCTTGAGAAGACCTGGAGGTGTTTGAGATGTCTGGGAGCACGGAGGTGTTTCAGAGGTAGCCCTTAGTAACTGTGTTGGTGTTTCCCTTTGCTCTATTGAAGTGGCCTCCCCGTTGCTACAGGCTGGGGTAGCTCAGGTGCAAGCACAGACATGTGGCTGTGTTAAGTGTTAATGGATAGATAGATCCTCTTTGGAATAATTGCTTGCACTATATTAAAATAAGAAATGGGCTGGAAAATTAAACAGTTTGGGAGAAACCAGTAGCTGATCTGTAGTAGAGCTGTGGTTGTTCAGGTACATTTTAGAATAACTTCTGGGCTGTAAAGAGTTCAAAACAAACTCTAAAATCTGTCATTCAGGAAATAGTGGTGCTAAAAAGTTTATGTGGGGTAATGAGTCCTGACTTTCCAGAGCATTCTCCAGCGTGTGTTCATGAGTCATTCTGAATGTTTTACCTGTTTAGATTGTTATACCCTTCCAACCCCCAGCTTTCCATACGTGTGATAACTCAGCATTAGCATTTCTGATGTTTCTCTTTGCAGTGGCAGCTGCAGCCTGGGGACCTCTTTGTGCTGGTGGCACAGCTTTGCTCCATAACCTGTAACCTCCCTGCCAGGCTTTGCACAGTCCTGCCTCCTGCAGGGCTGCCCTTCCCTTGTGCCCCATCCAGATAAAGCTCTCTGCCTGACTTTTTTTTTTTGCATCCTTTGGATCCAGCGACCTACTTACAACTGGGAAGGCCTGACTTGCTGGTTTACTCGGTCTTATTCTGATGTGCAGGGATGTGCTTGTGGATCAAGGGTGGGCTCTGGGATCTAGAATTGGCATCCAGTTTTGTGGAAGGGGAAAGGTTCAGGCTCCGAGGGCTGTCTGGGTTTGTCTTCATCTGATTGAAAGAATGAAAGTATTTTGGTTTGTTATTGCTCCTTGTGCAATATCATGTCCCCAAACGTACTTCAAGCACAGAAAGATTCCCCAGTAAGAGCAAGCTCTGGAAATTTCTTTTCTGGTAATGTTTGGTATGAGACTTTACCAGTGATGAATTCATCAATTACCAATCCTGTACTAATCCTCTTGGAACATTATTATCACTTCTAATACCACATAAACATTGAGTTATATTCACAAAAGTTTGTCATCTCTACCTTTTCCCTGTTTGAGCTGGGGAGAAGCAAAGAAAACTCCACTGCTGTTGAGGAGGAAGAAAGTGAAATTCCTGCTTTTGCAGCAGCTGCTGGCACCAAGGAGTGACAAAAAGGTGATGGCTCTGGGGCTGGGCTGGCTGCTGCTGGCTAGGGAAGCACAACTTCGTGTGTTTTATGGGGACACACAAATACCACTTTACCCACTCCTCCTGTGACAATTGAAACTGGAGACGTCTACAGAGTACCTCAAATCCCTGACATTAAAAAAACCAAAGGAAGGTGCTAGGCCCATTTTCCTTGAAACCCCATCCACAGTGGTGTCATATTTTGTGTGGCTTTGTTAGAGTTTTTTTAAGGGGCAGTAAAGCTATAAAATTGTTCTCCTACTTCGTATTCTTGGAGTGATAGGATTTAACATGAAATTCTGGTTTGTTTCACCCTTTGATAGCCCGTCCGAGTGATTTACACAAACTTTTACAGAGGCACCACCATCTCTGGTGCTTTGTTAGGACGCCAAATCCCCCCAGGGGGCTTAGACAGATGCTCGCACCTCGGCTACGCCCTAGTTTGTATACTGCTCTAATAGTTACTAATTACCTATTCAATGTCATTACCACGTTTCTGGTTTTGGCACAGAACTACAGAGCAAGTTACAACAGTCACACAGAAACATCGCTGTGTATTCTGCCAACACCAGCAAACAAGAATTGTTAGGGTGCTTGCAAGGTATGCTGAGCAGTCCGTGTGTGTACTCAGCTCTCAGAATGTGTGTTTGTTTTGGGCTTTCTGCATTCTTTGTGATTTGTTTCTTGACTGGAACTGAAGAGCCTGAGTGCTTACTTCTTTCTAAATGCTAGAGAGCAGATCAGCTTTGGGGAAACTGTGTATTTTTTTACAGTTTGAGATTACTCAGTGGACAAAACGAAATCTCCTTGATGTCCTTGGACATTCTGCAGAAATCTGTGAATTTTCAGAAGGTGTATGCTGAATATTATTCCAAGTCAAAGTTGCAATGAAATAAAACAAAAAAAAACCCAAAAAACCAAAAAAACCAAAAAAACCCCCAAACAAACAAAAAAAAAAAGAAAAAGAAAGAAAAGAAAGAAAAAGCAATCCCAAACCACAATTTACTCAGTTGCTTATGTTGTTAGAAAATATTTATTGTGGAAGGAAATAATTCCTAACAAGATATAAAGGAGAATAAAATTTTCTTCCTTTTCATTTATTCCCCTGGTTCTGCTGTGTATGTAAGACCTATTTTCTATCAGGGTTTTAAGCCCTTTTAATTCCCTTGTTCCTACTCCTTTCTGAAAAGTGGTTTGTTGTGAATGTCCCGTAGAGGGAGGCGATTCCAACAGGGCTGAATACCTGGGACAGAGCTCCCTGTGAAGGCAAATGCTCCAGGTTTTGGTGCTCAACAGCCCCGTGGGAATGTGCCAGAGCTGCTCTGCACAGGGTAACCACACATGAAATACCTTTCCTTGCAGCCTGGGTAGAACTCCTGCTCTGATTAATTGTACATCTGCAGCAGGAAGTTTTCCTGGCATAGGATGATTAGTGGTGTAATTTGTCTTGGGAGCATTGCTATGCTGATAACAGACTGGTTTATTTTTATAAAAAGCAACAGTGGGAGCACTTAAGAGGGTTTGGCTGGCTTTGTTAAACAGAAAAAAAAAATAGTAAGAAGTCAACCAGTCCCCCTCTAGTAAGATCTTATCTAGAGTGGAATACATAATTTTTACATTTAAATTGCTGTTTGGTTTTCAGAGTTCACTTCCACATGAAAGATGCAATTAAAAATTACCAAAGCTATTGTCTGGACTGTCTTTGAGGCAAAAAATCCTTGTGTTTGAATTTATCTGCTCACAGAAAACTCACATTTTGAAATGTCTTTTGTGTCTATGCCGTCTAGTGACTCTAATTCCTTTGTCCTTCTTGGTTTACAAATAATCCCTGGAAGAATAAGAGTACGGCTCAGTGTGAATAAGAGTAAAGGAATCAATCCCATCATCTATGAAAGAAAATACAAATTCTGGATCACAGGACTTGAACCCAGCCCTTTCCCTTTAGTGCTGCCAGGAGGAGCAATGTGTCTCAGTCAGGACAGCCCAATCCTATGTCTTAATCATCATATTACAGAGATTTATTTGACTTATTGTGCCCTCAGTGGTGATCCTGTGTGTGCCACTGGTGCTTCTGGAAATGTAACTCTTTTCTTTTGCACAGGAAAAAAAAAAATCAAAGCTTCCTTATGTTTTTTTGATACTGAATTGAGGGGAAAGTTTGTTCCCTTGTGAGTTCATTGGGGAAATTGTGTGAGAGGTCAAATAACAACCATGTTTAGCCTCAGGTTTTTAGTGCTTTTAAATAGGAAAGGAAGAAATTTTGTGTTTGTGGGTGAGAAAGGGCAGCAGCCAAATGGGATCCCGGGGTAACTCTGCAGTGAGTGTCCTCAGGGTCAGAACACTGGGCACACTCTTCTCTGTTGTGCTTCTTTTTGGACAGTGTCTTCTGATTTATGGACTGACATTCACTCTAGGGCTAAATAAGAATAGAAAATTAAAGTATTCTGAAATGGGAACACATGAAATTTGACTTGCAGGCTAAAAAGGCAAGATGTACTGACTTTGTTTTAAAAAACCCAGAAAAATCTTTTTGGTCCCTTTTAGAATAAAATTGTCTGCTTGAAATTTAATTTTAAAGCGTTTCATTTTTATAATTCCTGCCCATTTCTTGGCTAGGTTAAGAGCACACAGATGTACTCAGAATGGCTTTAATGGAAGCAGGAATTTGAAGTACTTGGAGCTGGTGTGTTTGTTGTTACCCAGTCAAGGAAGCTGGCAGATGATGTTACAAATTTTGGAAGAATTGTGGTTTTGCAGACAATGAAAGCAGTAGTTAGAGCACACAATGTCGAGATAGTGCTGCTGAGAACATAATTATGGTCGGGTTTCTGCTGCTTAACTGATAAGTAATATTAAAACCTCAAATAAATTATAATTGTAGGGCGATAAAACAAACAGCCCTGAAATCTGACATTTGCAAGATCAAAAAGGTCATATGAGATCTTGCATATTTTTTATTTAGAGCAACAATAGTAAAAATAATAGTAAAAAATTGTTTTAAGCAACACAGTAGCTGTGGGCACTGTACCATCCAGGCAAACAAACCTTACAAAGACACTCTGGTTTCCAAGTCAGTTTGCAATACAAGCTCTGAAAATCCAACAGAGATGAACATTTGCTTAAAATGCATTTGGAAATTATTAATTTCTATAATAATATTATTGATTTTTTTTTTTTAAAGTGTGCTCTATTTTGATTTTTTTAAGTTATATTTACATCACCTGGAAGCTTTGTAAGTGCCTTGCAATTATTCTGTGTGCTAGCTGGGATGTTTTTACTAGACAAAATCAGCTGGCTTTGCTTTGCAAATATATTGCAGCAACATGGTTTTGGCTTAAAATGTTCCTTTCTAGTATATTTATTCATTTAAGGTTATTTGCAATTTTTCTTGTACAAGATTTTCTTTTTATTTTTGTACTTGGAAGTTGAAAGTGTTCTGAGAATTAAAAGATTTTCACTGCAAGATGGCATACTTACTGAGTACTTTTGTGTTACTTGAGTATTGCAGAAAAGAGTAAAAAAGGGGAAGATGGTAATGAGCACTTGTGTGTCCTCACCCCAACCAGCTTGAGAACTGCATGTTCTCTTGTGTTTGGCACCTGGTACAAAAGGATTGCTTGAGAGCAGAGGGATGCCCACAATGCCTCCAGAAAATTCAGATTATAGCAAGGATATCTGATTTTCTGAACAGTTACTGCTTTGGTGTGAAAAACTTATCTGTAGCTACTGCCTTCTCTGTGATTAGAAAGGAAGAGGCAAGTTTAGCTCTTTGAAATGTTCTGATTTTATTTGTAGCTGTTCTTGGTTTGCTTTGCAAATATTTGCATTGCTGCCTGCTCTTAAAATTAAACTACAATGCTCTAATATCGAACAGTGTTAAGTTTCATAGTTCTGTGTGTGCTGGCCAGGAGCCAGGACACTGCAGGAGGTGAGACACCTCGTGTGGTAGGAGGGCAGATAAAACACACGTGGCTACAATGGAAGAAAAGGCTATTAAAACATCATTTCTGAGACTTTGGTCATTTTAAGGGAGTGATTTTGCAATTGCATGGTGATGGAAGTGCTAATTCTTGGCGGAAGCACCTTGTAATACTTTTGAGATAGTTTGGCATCCTACTGTCCACTTCCAGTTGATGTTCACCTCAGATGATTTTTGAAAGACAGAAAATGTAAAATTAGATACCTAAAAATGTAAAATAACTGCTTGAGACCTACAGACAGAAACTGACAAAGGTAATTTTTAAAACAAACAAACAAACAAACAAACAAACCACAATCCTTGTCTTCTTGTAGCATGAAGGAGGTCAGTCACCTCAGGATAGCTGGGAAGTGAATACATTTGTGTATGCAGTTTTTATTCCTGGAAGTCTTTCGTAAAGCAGGAGTTCTCATGCAGCCTGCAGAAAAGTGGAAATGTATATACCTTGTCTTTTGTGATGTCATACAAGAACTTCTATGTGGTTTTCTCTACCATTCTTTGTATCTCCTCGCTGCTCCTCGGGAATGCTGGTGATGATGTGAAGCCGAGTCCAGCTCCAGCCCTGGGTTTGAAATCCTCGTGGACTTTTGGCCAGTGGATTGTGGCTTTTGTCCTTAAGAGCAGCAGTGATCAGGCTACAACACAGTTGCTCTGTAGCTGCCTGTGCCAGCTCCACAAATTACTGACACCCCTCCTATCATATAAAAAGTATTTTCAAAAATACCTGAACAAAGTACAGGTATTAATTGAAAAAGTTGGCTTTTGTCTCACATCACTGAGACTTCCATTACACAGCAGCCACCTCAGTGTTGATGGAAGAGAGCCCATCAAACTAGTGTTGGGGATTTTGTGCTGCTTTTTCTTATTGAGTAACTTACAGTGATTGGAGAGGGAGAGAAAAAGGCATCATCTCCATTAAAACGCTGAGGAACAGTGAGGGAAAACTTAAGAGGCAAAGCCTTTCCAGCATCAGGAGTGCCCTGGAGCCAGGAGAAGACGTACCTGCAGGCTGGGGCTACAGCAGTCACTCATTCTCAACAGGGGCCTCTGGAGACATTAAGCATAAGTATTCCCAAATAATCATAAAACTACTTCAGAAACTGAAGTTCTGAGTTCGTCTATGGTGTAATAACATTGATTCAAAGGAAGATGGGTAATGTTAAATATCTTGACTTCTTTCAGTGTTTCAACCAGTTTCAATGTGATTATTTCTTAGATTTGACACTTCTTCTATGTGTTACTAAGGCCTCTTTCCATCTAAAATTCCAAGTTTGCACACACATAAACCTCATTTTACAATTGATTTGATGCAGTGTAACCCCCAGCACGCATGCAAACATCTGCTTGTCCCCTTAGCAACACCTATATGAAGGGTACAAACAGAATGAACACAGCAGGGGAAACTGTGATTTAGTAGGGAAAGGGTTAATTCATCATAGGAATGCCTTTTTAATTGTAAGGAATAAATAAAGGAAACTGTTGGGGTCTGAACAGCTGGCCAAGTGTGTTCAGAAAGACTTGCAAGCTCCTACAGCGATCAATCCAGGTCAGGAGAGGATGAATTTGAAGTTTAAAACATCCTCCCTGCCTGAGGAGGGACCTGTGTAAAGTGTTCATGAATGGGGTAGAGAGCTGGTTTGTAGGAGTGGGAGTTAAGTTATGGATATGAAATCTGAGTTTTGAATTTGCAGGCCGGACTTTTACATCTTAATCTTCTGTAGTAGATCAGTAGCCTCAGTGAATAAGGAGTGAAAAATATCACAGATAATCTTAGACTAGTATAGAGCATAAGAAATGTAAATTACTTGATTTTCTATATTCATTGCCAGATCCAGAGTTTTTGAATGTTTGGTAATCAGGATTTCTTAAGCAGACCAACAGCTTGAAGAACTTAAAATTCTTTTGGTATTCTTTTACAATTTCACTCTATTTTAGCTTGGAAAATAGGTTAATTTGTTTTGAAAGGAACTCTTGGGGATTGGGGAAGTATTTATAATGAGCAAAATATGTTGTTCACAGTAGAGTAAATCTTGGAAATTTGCCTGCAGGTGTACTGGTAAAATTGTTGCAAATTTCTGAAGATTAATTTTTTTTCTGGAAATACAACTGCAAAATGGTGTTTTATTAAACCCAAAAAAGTTAATTGAGATAATAATATGTATTATAATATCAACCACAGTAAATGACCAGCTATGTGGAAAAGACTATATTGTTTTTATTTGACTAGTCTGAGCTACAAAAATCATAGTGAGATTTTCACATTTGAGTAGGAAACTTCCTCCAGTCCTCCTGTTGTGGCTTTGCATTTTGATGGGAACATTCTGTTCTCAATTTTTGCCTGTGTTTGTAAGAGGCTCTTTGCCTTTTCCGTGATGATTTTTTGTCTTACAACAATGAAACACCTACTGCTGTCTTCATCCTTTTCACCATCTTCCTTCCTCCCCTCAAAAGCCCAAAGGGAAACTCTTAAGCAGAGGGAACCGAATCCTCTGCCAGCCTCCCCCTCCAGACCAAAAGCAGCTCAATCTTTGCCTTCCCACACAAACTTCAGGTGTGGTTTTTGACCTGGATGTATACTTTTGTAAAACTTCTGTGTGCCTTGATGAAATTTTGCCTGGTTGTCTGTAATATTATTCATATAAAATATGAAATTTTGCATATTAGTCTGTAATGCCAAAAGCCTCTAATGACAACAAAAAATTGAGGAAAGGTGGTTGGGAGAAAACACTTGAGTTCATGTGTCTGAAGTGGTTTTTATTGAGGCTTGCTGTGTGATGTCAGATCAGGGCAGGACAGTGTGTTTCTGCTTGGAATCCTCCTCATCAAACCTGGATAACAGGGAGAGAGCAGAGCTGAAGCTGTTTTGGACAGTTCCACCAAGCAGCCACAGATGTATCACTGCATTAGACACTGATAACTTTCATTCCATGGCTGGGGAAGGGGGAGAAGGCATTTAACTGCAGGTGGAGTGGAAGGGTGTGGGAGATGGGAATGGAGATGGAACAGCTACAGAAATACCAACAAAACAGGGCTCCTGCTCCGCATGTCAAACTGGAGAGGAGGGTGAGGGATAAGAGGTTCAACTTGCACAAAAGGACAGGCTCAGGAAAACCCTCACAGATGGAGATACACAGCTGAGACCTTGGGCTGATCAACGTCCTGGGGGAAAAAGGGATCTTATCAGAAAGTACCAGATACTATTGCTTTTTATTGTTTCTTTTTCCTTTTTGGACTTCAACATTTTGCTGTGGTAAACTTGGACTTGCATTTTCGTGTTTGAGCATCTCATAAAGTACGATCTTGGGTGAAGTCAGCAGGATTTTTCCTGCTGTTGCCTGGGTCTCGGCTTCCCATTAGATCTAAGCCACAACATGGTCTGGAATCCCCTAAGGCAAGGTCTTCTGAGCAGGGTTTTCAGAGGTGTCCTGGAGAGCAGGGAGTGGGCTTTGCTCAGGAGGAGGCTCTAAGTCAGTGCATATTTGGGCTAGAAAAGCACTGTGCTCCCCCACTTTGGGATAAATTTGAGGTCTTTCAAGAATAAAACTGCCTTGGAGTCTTGCCCCGTCCAGAGAGCTGCTGGTGCAGACTGGGTTTAAGGGCTGATGTTGCTGAGAAACCTCTCATAGGAGAAATCTCCCGCGTGGGAATGCCCTGCTGTAAGAGAATGGGTAAACTGTTCATGCTTCTGGCAATGTCCAACCTCACACAGTTGTTATTGTTTCTCATTTTAAATACATTTTCTTTTCCAATCTGCAAGATGAGATAAATAGAAGATTTTATGCCACTGTAGCATTTTTTTATGTCAACTCTGTGCTGAGTGATTTATCTTTATTACCCACTAAAGCCTGAAAATTTGCACTTAATTTTCATGTTATTTATTTTGGAAAATACACTAAATTGCTCTTCTCTCACTAGTTTAAATAAAAGAGAACAATTTGGCACCTCTAGGAATCAAACTGACTGACTCAGGGTGGAATGGCAATTCCTTCAGCACAAGCCTAAACCAGGGGATTTCAGAAAAGTCAGTATCACCACGTACTGAGAGAAGCTACGCCAGTTCAGGAATGCAAATATTTTAAAAGAAAATTCTGCCAAACCTGGCCTGTATTGTATATTAGCCCCTGGCTGGCTTAATTTATCTGGCACATGCTCAACTCTGACACTAGCTGATTATATTGCTCACAAAAAACCAAAAAGAGGGAGGAAGGATATAATGTCTGCACTGTTGTTTTTATATACGTACCCCTTCTGTGTCACACAACGAGATGCTGACAGATGGTATTTAGTCACCTGTTGTGTCTGTTGATTATATGCTTTGATCTAAAATTTATTTTGCTCCTCCTGGCAGCTGAGCTGCTTCTTAATCCATTGATAAAACCTGCTTAATAAGCACTTGCAAAGCCACTGACATCACCAGAAACAGACTGCGCTGGTGAGATCATGACGTGGTGCCTGTAAACCCAAAAGAAGCCTCGTGTTCAAGGCTTCAAGCAAAATGCTTTTCTGAGAAGCAAGTAACAAGCAGTTTTATTCTTGTTCGGCATAGTTTAAGTCTGATATTTCCTTGTATTTGTTTCAAATGTATCAATAAGGAGAGGATGGTTCAAACAGCTGCTTTCCTATGGGGAATTTGTATCTTGCCATGCTTTGCTGTCTATTAAGACTATCAGAAACCTTGTTTCATCTTCCCTAATTATGTGTGTAAATACAATTTTCTTCTCATGGAACAGTTTTAAGAAGAGTGCCATTACCTGGCCTTGGGGTGGCTCTCAATGCCTAAACAGAGCTGACAGCTCACCATGAGAAGTGTAGGGAGCTAAAATGTGGTGTTCCTTTTGTTTGGGCTTTTTGGGGTTTTGTTTGGTTTTGCTGGGGTTTTCCGCAAAGGGTAAAGCTTTCTGGGTTTTTAGTTTGAAAGTCCTGTCACTCAATAAATTTGTGACTAATAAGAACCAGTTAAAGTAATCTTAATATATAAACCTTGGCAGGGAGGAGTTATAAATTTCTGGTATCTTAAGGACTTTATTGCATTAGCATTTTAGCAAAATCAGGTCTTTGCTCCCAAGCTGCATGGCCATCTGTGGGCAGCTCTTCCTGTCACCGAGCTGCCCCGAGAGGGTCCCATGGCACAGGTTCCCTTGCCATCAGGGGCTGCCAGGTCATATTCCATTATCAGGCCGTATTTTGTCAGCATGGAAGCAGCATCTTCTGCCAGCTTTGGGAGCTTTCCAGTCCTGGAGACCTGCAAGGCTGCAGTGAAGGAAAAGTGGCTTTTGTTTAGCATCCTCTTTATCTGACAGCTTGCTGGATGCCCTGTGAAGGAGTCTAGGTAATTAATTTGAGCTAGGTGGGTAAAAATAAGAGACACAATACCCTAAGAGATTGTCTCCTCTTCAATGATCCATCTTCTAACAAAACACTGAAGTTTCCACATGAGAAATGTTAGATTCCCCTACAGGGAAATTATGTTTATTTTAATGCAAGAAATATGAATTAATGGAGGTTATAATTGTGGACGGAGTTCTGGAGTATTTAATTCTGAATCTGGCTGTAATAATTCATGGAGTGGTGCTGCTCAGATTCTCATTGAGTTTGGAATAGCTCTTCTGTCTTTTAAGCTAAAGTGACAAGGAAGTTAGAATTTCCTTTTCTTTATTGACCCTGTGACTATTGTCTTGAAAATAGGAACAAAGTATTTTTATAAATTTTGTCCTGTGTAGATATGTAAGGGAAGTATTTACAAGCATCTTTGTTCCTGTAATCTTTTTTATTTTGATAACGCTAAATCTAATAAAATTCCTGACCAGATTTCAGCAACTAGTTCAAATTTTATAATTTAAAAAAAAATGAAATGTACAAATTTATTATTTTGTTTGTTTTTTTCTTTTTTTTTCTTTTTTTTTTTTTTGTCTGGCAGAGGAAAGGCTGATTAAAAATATAGGCTGCAGGACTGCTGGTTAAACTGTAAATTACAGAAAAGCATGTTAAGGCATGACATTGTTGCACAGTAAACGATCCTTCTTTTTTGGCTTGTTGCCTCTAGAAGCACACTAAAAAGGGGAGGAGAGGGGGGTGAAGCAAGCAGTTTAGAGCTTATATTAAATAAATACTGATAGATTTGTAAAACAAAAACAAACAGAAAAAAGCAAACACAAACGAGAACAAACACAGCCCTCCGGAGACTCCCCAGCCGCTGGAAATCCAGGACAAAACCACTGCCAGAACACGAAATGCTGTTCCCCGTCAGAGAGCTGTGCCTGCCAGAGCCGGGGACACGAGCAGGGCCAGGCGTGGCAGCTGTCACACGCCCTGGGGTGATGGCACTGCCAGCGGGGTCTGCTCGGCTCCGAGAGGGGACAGCAAGGGCTGGCAGGGAGTACTGCCTGCCCGGGAGCTGCTTCTTCTCAGGGAACAAAATGGAATTGTGCATGTATTAGGGGAGAAGGTAACGCGTATTTTGTCTCAGGAATTTCTCAGTTGAGGAAAGAGAATGAACTTTGCGGGTTTTTCTGGCTTTCTACTTTGGAAGGCTTTGGGCTTCCACGTGAGATGATGTGATACAAACAAGAGAGAAAAAAAATCCCCACAATTTAAACATGCACTTCATGTATTCTTAAAAATTAGTTGCAATAAATGTTCATCTTCATTACTGTAAATGTCCATTACTATGAATATTAAAGAATCTGATCGTTAACTTCTGGATGAAAAATATACATGTTTAAGTGGTATAAGGAAGTGAACTAATTGGGGAAGGACTTAACAGTTTCAGTATTCTTCTTCCTCTCCTTGTTAAGCTATGATAGTATCCCATGGTACAGTAAGCTAGAGGAAGGGAGATTTTCTTCCTCCCTGCCTACCACTTCTTGCACCAACCTCCCAGCTCTTCTTTCTGATCCTTTCTGTTAGGAACCCTCTCCTGCTTTCACCCAGCTGCCTTCCCCACACACATACGTACCTGGATCTTCACTCAAGCCTGTCCTTGCTCTCATCCCATGAAGTGTTCGGTTCCTGCTTCCACCTCTTCTTTCCCACAGATCTCCAGAAGCCCCAGGAGAGTCCTTTCCCCCTCTTCTTCACATCACCTCTCCCTTCATCCTGTGACACCCGTGCCTGCTCTGCTTCCTCCTGCTGGTAGGGCAGCACGGAGTTCTGCCAGTTCTAGTTGAGGTTGAAAAATTAAGTTTTGTCTGTGTTAACACGAGACAGTTCCAGGTGTAGCAGAAAGCACCTCAGCTCCACTTTGGTATTGATGTCATTCAGTGCCCACAAAGTTAACGTCCTTATTTAAAAGCTGCAGTGGAAAGAGTCCCCAGTGAGCCAAACCCCAGTTCACAGGCAAAGAATTACAGATTTTCAGAGCTTTGGATGAGGCCAGCTATGTTGTCATTTCATATGAAGGATGTTAATGAGAAGATGAAGTGGTATATAAAGCAATTGATGCTGTAATTCTACATTATCTAATTTTTTTTAATGATGTTCCCACACCTATGGAGTTTTGAATGTTTTAAGTTTTAACATTTTCTGAATAGTAAGTTGTCATGATTGATGCCCTAGCATCTAAAAAGATGGAAAAAATTTGTGATGATGGTATAAACCAGATTCTTAGCTAAATGTTTTTGTGAGCATTTTTACACTTTGACACTGAAGTTGTCATCTTGGATTGCACCACTGGCAGTCCTTGCAGATGATGGAGCCAATTCACTTTCCCAGAGTGTCTTAAGAATAGAATATCTTGTCTACTACCATCTTCTGATTAGAAAGCATTGTTTTACGGCTGCAAAGGAAAAGGAAATGTTTAAAACTCATATTGAAAACACATGTTCAGCTGGAGAGAATGCTGGGATAAATTCAACAGCTGTGGATTTGCCATATATTTAGGGCCGTGGCCATGAAACCTTGAAGTAGTATTTTTGGTTTGGGGTTTGGTGGTGGTGGTTGTTTTTGTTTTATTCCTTTTGTTTTATTCCTTTTAGATAAGCAGATCTTAATAAAAACTTCTGGGTTTTTTTCTCTCTTTACAACATTAATGATGAATGTGACACAGTAACAGACAATGGTTGCAGTGCACACGCTGACGAGGGAGGCCTAGGGCAGGAGTCAAACATTCCACATCAGCCTGCAAGATTAAAATGTTTGCAGTTTAGAGTTTTACATAGTTTTGATTGGAGTCTATCCAGATATTTGCATGCAAAGAATTATTGCTCAATGACAAATTGTGTTGATACAATCTAGTATGTCGGGAAATTTCCACTCCAGTATGGTCGTGTGCCAAGTATGATACCTCTTGGGAATAATACAATAAATGATGTATTTTGGCTTTGAAAGTTCAGTGGACAGCAAAAGCAATTTTCTATAATTTGTAAAAATCACAGATTCTGTATCTCTAATCAGAGGTGATGGTCATTTTTGCCAGTTTGTGCTAAGATTGTAATACAAAAAGCTGAAACCCTGAACCCTCTTGCAGGGTTTGTAAAATACTCCTTCCCTTAGGAAGTGTCTGTGCAAATGGCATTACTTGGGCTATCTGTGCTCCAAAGTGTGATTCTGCAAACGTGGTGCTGAGTGGCACCTTCTTCTTAAACAGATAGATACCACTGAGAAATTTTCTTTGTGTGATTCCATTTTAAATCTGATCTTCTCCCCTTTACCTTGTATATACCCTAGCTGAAACCAGGACAATTACCTACTCTGTAGATACTATTTTGGAGTTTGTTAGTGGACACTGGTTTCTGAGTCTCACTCACCTCCCAGAGCTCTGCTTTTCACCATGACAAAGCTACTGAAACCTCTGGGTGACAGTAACCCACTCCTACAGAAAGTGCAGCATGTCTGGTAGCACAGGGGTTTTCCCATAAAGTTTAGAATAAACCTTTGAGAAGCTGCAGTACTGTGAGGAACAATCTGATGCTGAAGTGCCTCTGCAGAAACATTCTGCCTCAGAAGGCCTGAGCTTACTGGGCTGACATGCATTTGACAAAAAATGTTCGAAGGAATGCAGATCTAACTGTTTTGGATTTTAGCACCAGCTACGAAAATAAACCATGCAAGATCAGTCAGGAAGTTTTAGTATGAAGTACTTAAGAGCTTCTTAATGAGCTAGACTTAGAGCTAGTGGTAATAAATTTCCTACAGTTCTTCTCTCTAACTGCCTTTGCAGTAGAATCTGCATGGAAGAAATTAAGCCTGAAAGAGAGATGTTAAAATTAAGTGTATTTGTTGTATGTAACAGTAGCATTCTTCTGCCTTTTTGATAATGGGAACATGTCAATGACATAAAATATTCATTTTTAAGCTGACTGGCTAAAAGAGAAGGAGTCTCAGACTTTTCAAATCAAGTTTTGAGGCTGAAAATTCGTTTTTCTTAACTGGACCGGTGATCATCTGGAATTTCAGTACTAACTTCAATGGGAATCTTTCAGATTATTTAATTCACTCCTTGTGAATGTGTTTTTTATTTGGCAGCAAACCAATGGTAGGAACAAGGATTACTTCATGTGTTTTGTGATGAGATTACACTTAGCATTTATAGCATTTCATGTTTCTGTTGGAATATCACTGACATCATGAAGTGAGCTGAAAAGGCTTAACTGTAAAAATGACAGCTGAAGTCTTAACACCAAAATCTCTTTGATGATTAGATGAAATGTTTTCTGTTGAGAAAGAGCGATATGGGAAAAGAGAAAGGTGCTAGGGGGATTTAGGTCTCTGTCAACGTTTTAATTGCAGAGCTCACGGGTTTTAGTCACTCTCCCTAATCTTGCTTTGTGCACAGCTTCTCTTTTCTTCCGTTACATTCTCGTGTAGCTGCTGCCTGCTGATCTCTGGGCAAGTCACACAAATGTGGGAAAAAATAGTGTTTGTACTACTTGAAAAGAGCTGGGGTTTACTTTGGTCTTGGTTTGGTGTTGTGGGGTATTTTATGCTTCTTTAGGCACAGGGAAGGGAAAAGTTGTCCAAGTAACTTCTTAGTAGTTGTCGGGCAGAGGATTATAAATGCTTTGTCCAGTCCTGTGTAGATGCCCACTTTGTGGGCTGTTGCTGTGAGATGAGTTTTATTCCGTGGGCCAGTTTGAATGGTGCTAGCTCTTACATTCTGTGTCCTATGCTTGCATTTGTTGCTTAAAATACTGGCCTTGTGAGGAAAAGATAAGTGTCTTTGGTTTCAAGGGTTTCTTCTGTTTGTACAGAGCCAGGGATAACACTTCTAACCTATTCAACACCTTCCTCAGAACATCTCCCCAGCCTACAGGTAGACTCTCTGCCTGTCATGAAGCACTGTGGCTGTGGTAAGGCTCCTAGAAACAACTAATAAATCTGTCAGGCTCTTAGGACACCGTTTTTAAGCAGGGATAATAAATATAAGCATAAATATGTACAATCCTGTCTCCTTCCTCTTGTAATCCTGAAAAGCTGGAAATACCCACATTAAAACTCACTAAATTCATTGCTTGTATAAGTGGAAATACAGTTTTAGTAGCTCTTCAATGTAGTTTGTTTACATATTGAACTCCATGAATAATTTAATCTATTCATAAATAGGATGTAAAGATGCTGCAGCAGAAATCTCTCTGAGAGTGATGGAAACTTGTTAAAACCTGGAAGAAAATTAGAATAATGGTTTACTGTGTTTAGCAACTTAGAGTCAGTCAATCTCTTCATTGTGATGATGTGAACACATACAATTTGTATTTTCACAGACTAGCTGGGCTTGCTTGTAGCACAATGCATTTTCTAATTCATGCTGTCCTTTGAACTGTGAATTTCTTTCTTCATTTGCATGGCTGTTTTTTCTTTGTTTTGTCTTAATTTTTAATGTTCCCCCCCTTCCCTCCCCCACAAATCTTTCTGCCCCATTCTTTCTCTCCCAGCTCTTGTCATTCTTCTGTTTCTACTGAGAAGATTCTGCTGTGTGCTGGCTCAGAGGTTCATGTGAGACGAGTTCCTGACCTTTCCACTTCCTTCGAGGCAGCGGTCACTTCCCAGCTGGCATAAACTGTGTAAATAAAATAGCTGGGAGCTCTAGGAATGGAGGGAGGGAGCAGCAAAACTCCATGAGCTTGTGGCTCAGCCCAGGGTGATGCAGCCAGTGTGTGGGAACAGGGGTTTTTTTGCCTTTCCCTCTGCTTCAGCAGTTGGGGTGAGCAGCCTCATACCTTGCTCTGCAGAGCATGCAGGCAGTGAAAAAATACAACATCCAACCTCCTTGGTCTGTAGATGGCATCATAAAGTGCTGGCACCACCGGGGATATCTCCATGTGGTATTATTTCATAGACTTTGCTGCAGGATATTTCAATAAGAGGGATAATAACTGGTTTGGGATGACTGTTTTAATATCTATTTTTGTTATGGACTGAATGACCAGCTACAATTTTCTGTAATTGCCTGTAGTTTTCCTTTGACTTATGCAAGCTCTTTTCAGTTAGCATGCTTTCTGAAGACTTTTCAGGAAACAAATCTCTTTATGTGCAAGGAGAAAAAAAAGTCAGATCTATGAGGAATTGAGAAACAAAAATCCTCCAAATTCTTACAATAAACCACCAAAAACCCAACATTTTCTGTCATGCAAAACACTGCTGCTGCCATTTTTGCTGAATATCATGGAAGGATGGGACAGGGATGTATAAACCAAATTGGCTTCTTTTTCAATAGAAGATCTCATAGTATTTTTCTTGGAAATTGTACTCATCCTCCTCTTGCAGATAATTTTTTTTAGACAAATACCTTTGCTGCTTCAGCATATAGTTGCTTCTTTATTGGGCTTTCCTAACACGGCCTAGCATTTCTTGCTGCAGAAGTTGGTAACACTATCAAAACTTTCCTCAGTTACTCACTCTTACGAAGAAGTGTTGCTCTGTTTTTCCTTCCTGCTGTGGGGTTTTTCAGTGATTCATTTCTCTTTGGAAGTGTTATTGGGCTTGATCTCATCCTTAATTTGCTCCGCATTTCTCATAAGCTCACAGCCTGTTGGTTTCAGCAAGGTGCCAGTGTTAATTTTTCATTTGAATTGGTCGCTGTTTACAAGCCAAATGCTGACAGATGTGGTTATGAGAGCCTCGCTGCTGTCTTTTTGCAGAGAATGTTGATTTTTACTGTGGTGTTTATGGATTTATTGATGCCAGGCCTGTTGGTGTCCATAGCAGAGCTTACACAAGGGATGCTGGACAAGACCCCCATGGAGTTCCAAGACCCTTTGAGAAAGGCTTCCAGCTCCTTTCAGGGCTTGACGAAGTTGCTTACTGGTAAAACTTCCACAAGTGGAAACTTGTTGGAAGGAAAGCAGATCCAGGTGGCTATTGTGTAAATGTGGGGAGACCTTGTCTGAAAGGTTGTTAAACAGAGAGAAAATTAGAAGAGCGTAAGTAGATGTTTTAGCTTGTCCTCAGTTCCAGGCTGTTTGTACATAGAGAGAGCTGTCTGTGAGAAATTGGATATGGAGATAATTTTGCACTCGTGACGGAATACATTTAATTAAAGTTATTTATTCCTCTTTCTCCCACAAACTTTTAGTATCTTTACATGTCTGTTAAAGGGTCATTAGAGTAGAAAAGAAAGCATATGCTCTATTCCCCTTTACTTTTTTATTAGAATTAATAAAAATGCCAGGTTTCAGATGTGCTCCAAACCACTGGGGACATGTGAGTGATCACTGAGGGGGAAAAGGCTTCCACTTGTAACTGTCTGTTGGATAGAGCAGATTTTCAGTTCATTTTGATTAGAGATGTTTGGAAGAAACTGTTCTTACTACTGCATTTTTTTTTAGGATTTTTTTGAGAGATCATACTGTTCGTAGTTTCTTTTTTTTAAGAACTACTCAACTTCATCCCCCAGTGAGATTCTTTTCCACCTGGGTGGTTGTAGTTTCATTTTGTGCAAAATACAGGTTTTTACTTTGGCCTGTTCAAGGAAGTGTCATCTCACACACAAATACCCACACCAGCCTTAAGGCAAAACATCACTTTACTTTCCAGAATCTTAGTGTTAGAAGATGGTGCTCCTCCGGCCCCAGTCACAAAGCTGAAAGGATTTCAGAATTTTTCTTACATCTGTGTTGTTGACAATTATTTTCCTTCCTGCAGCATGGAGAATTTGGATATGAGAAGTCTTAATTCCTAAAAGAAATTTTGGTGAATTTTGTATTTCTTTGATTTTGAGGGAATAAAAATCCATGAGTAAATGAAAAAGGCACCAGAAATATTTTTTTAATAATAGATTTTTGAATATATTTGAAATTATGAACAAGTTGACTTAGCTTTGGCTTAATCTAGTGAACTAATAGTGAGAGAATGTCTGAATGTTTATCTTGTTCATTTTAAAAGCATTCTGATAGAGTTTAGTCTGTTGATGCCTTAAGTTTTAACTCTTATATTTTTCAAGGCTTGTGTTGTTTGGTGTGTAACTCTGAAGTGCCTTGTGGCCTGTGAGCTGCTGTAGACATAACAAAACCTCTCTGGGCCTGCTCTCCAAGGACACCCAGACTGTCCAGGCCCAAAGCCTCTAAAGGGGTGGAGCTGAGGGGAAATCACATCATTAGCTAAAGTTTTAATTGGTGAATTTATGCTGATATGCAAATGAACCAAACCTATAAAGGTGTGGGGAACTCGTGACTCATCATCCATCTTGGGGTCCATTTTAGGTTCCATTTTGGATGTGGCCTTTGGCTCTCAGAGTGCACCTTTGAAGGCCTTTCAAATAAATGCCTTCCTTTATTCCCTTATTCCTGTCTAGTCTCTGTTTCTAGCTAGCCCCTTAAGGCATCACTGTGACATTTAGCAGCAAAGTAGCTTTGCCTTTTCTACCTGTCCTTCCTCTTGGATTGTGGAGCAGACTTTCTGTGGGGTTAAATTTAGAGAGCTGTGCACTGTAAATGCCAGGTTACTGCTCTCTCATTTGAGCTTATCAATACAGTTTCACTTTTTGCTCCTGTTTATCTTGCAGGAGGTTGGCAAAAGGAGGAACAGCTCAAAGTGTGCTCAGTACCTACTGAATTAAAAGAAATCACCCTTATCACTGAGATGAGTGCAATTAAAGCACATAACCCTGCTTGGATTTCCCCTGGTTCGGGGTGAGCTGTGCAATGCGTGGCTGCCCCTGTGCTGAGCAGCAGCTGTGACATTCCCTGAGAAGCCCAGTTTCAGGTCAATAAGGCTGTCTCTGTACAGAACACGGGAATTTCAATGCAGGCCCTTTCATTAGCCCTGGGTAAGCTGAAATCAATATGGGCTCCTGCACTTTTGAGCAATATGCTGTGTAAGAAACCACGCCAGGCAATCTCCTGGGGGGCTGTGTTTGGTTATCACTCAAACCATTCGTAACATGAACCACAGGGAAACCCCCAGCTTTTCAAAGAACACAGTCACTGAAGTTCCTGGTGGGTTTCAGCATTGCCTTGAAGGCCAGGGAGAAATTATCTTAAAAGTGCAGGGGGGAAGAGGGAGGTACACAGAAGCATGATTGTACCCAGTCACCTGAGACAAATGTCAACAGCTTCATGCTACACGAGTCAGGTATTCATGCCATGATTCTTACATTAGTGGAAAATAAGTGTTTTCTTTCAGGAGAGTGTATACAAGGTATAGAAAGATTAAATCACTGGCTACAATTGCTATTAAAAAGTAAATACAAGTGAGACAAGATGAAGCACTACTGCATTATCTTATTGTTCGTATCCCACAGACAAAAGTACTTCTCTCTGTTGGTGCTAAAGGTTGACTCGCTGATCTTTTGCAACCTGAATATTTCTAAAGTTCTATGTTAAAATGGATGGTGTAATTTGATTTATAGAAACAAAGTGAATTTAAACAAAAAACATCTACTGTTTATCAAATGCTTCCAAAACTTGTGTTTTGAGGAGGTACAGAGCAGTTAACAGCAAGTAGAAAAGAGTGCTCTTTCATCTGATAATCCTATTTGAGCCTTGCACTAGCAAACGGACACTCTCACTTGAGCAGAGATGCAGAACACAGGTTTTTATAGCTCTGAAAGGGTGTTTTACTATGGTAGTAACTACTGCAACATATAATTTTTATTTCTTTTTATGAGGGTGATTTTAAATCCTTTTTGTTTGTTGTATTTCCAGCTGTATTCAAGCTCTGCCCTTCGGATGGTTGTTCCCCAACAGACAAACACATGGCTTGCCTATCTGAAGCAACTGTGAATTTTTGGCAACAAAGCTGTTTTCTTGCATCAGGAGAACGAGTTATATTCAAACAAGTTGTATTCAAACAAGTTATATTCAGACAAATGGCTCGGCCTTAAAGATAGGTGGTGTGGCTGTAAATATCCATTTCTGGCTGACCTGTGACTTCCTACTGGACATAAGGTGTGGAATTGAGGGACAGTGTCCCTCAGCCCTGCTGTGGGGCAGTGGCATGGGCAGGCTTTGAGTGCCTTCACAGCAGCAATTTCAGCAATGTGAACGTGTTCTCAACATGGCTCTGGTGTTCTAAAAGGGGGTAAAAACCCCTGCTCCCAGTTTCTCTGCTCTGGAGTAAGTCCCAGAAGGGATTTAAAGGAAATGGAAGGGATGCTGATGTGAGTCTGCAGGTGATTCCCTATCCAAAGCCACTGTCCTATTGCTGCAACTTCTCTCCATTTATTGCTCTCCCGAGAAAAGGCTTTTCCAGAGTTGATGTATTGGATCAAATCTGAAGTGGGCAAGACATTTTCTTCCAGTCAGTAAAAAGTCACTTATTTTAAAACATATTCTGGGGACTTGGGGTATAAAAAAAATTCATTTGAATGTACATATTTTCTTTTGTGAAATATTGGAAGGCAATATATGGAAGCTGGTATTGTCCTTGTTGGAAGAGCCTTGTGATTTTTCTCATGCTAAGACTTTGGCTTGTTTCCAAAACTGTTTTTCTATTTCTCATATATGGAAATATTTTAATATTTTCTTTAATATATTTTAAAAATTATGTTGGTTCACCATTATCTTTTTCCCTGGAGGTCACATATTTTAGTTCTTCTCAGATAATAAATTATATCTGTATAGACATTCAGATCATGCTTTCTTGTGTTTGTCATTGTATGGGAAAATATGGGGTCCATAAGCCAATAACAGAGAAAATTTGCCACAGCTTTGATTTTGGAAAGTGGAGAATGAATAACTTCATTTTCCTTCTGAATCTGGTCAGTTTTGTGGTGTAAATGCTTTCCCTAAGTTATTCACCCTTCTTTGAGAAGAAGAATCAATTAAGGACTTGAAAGTGATTCAGTTGGGACTTCAGTGACAGAAGCACCTTCCATCAGCAAAAACAAAAACAAACTGGTAATAAGATAATAACTGTGACAGTCAAATGCACATAATCATAAAAGAAATTATTCATAAAATATAACCTTGAGTCAAATAATTTCTATTCAGGTTTATGAATAGCTTATAAAAATACAGAAGGACTTTGTGATATTTAGGTTATTTCAGTTGTGAGTATGAGATGAGTGAATTCCTAATGTGTTCTTTAGGAGAGAGAAATATTTGTTATGATAATGCAAATATCAATGGTTTGAAAGGAATCAAGAACCTGTTGCTCACATCATGCTCCTCCTCTGTGTATGTTTTTTGGGTTTTGATTTCCCCACTATTTTCTCTGTTTAGCATTTCCAAATATTAAGTGTTTTTCACAAATTGACTGCTGTAATGCAGTCGGAAATATTTATTCTATATTGGTATTATTGGAACAATATAAAATTGGAATAATATAAAATAACATATATATATTTTCCAAGTGCCTTGAAATGAAGTTCCTCCTTTCATTGTGCTCAGCAAACATCAGAATGTTTTTTCCCAGCAGTCTTGAACACAGAAGTTATAAAATCATGAATTCTCACAGGCATTTACTGTTAATAGTCTTCCATACTGCTATATCAGGAAAAAAAAACCCTTTCCTATTAGGTGGTAATAGCAGAAAATAACCTAATGAGTTCAAAATCAGCTGAAGTGTATTTAAATAGAGGTCAATTTTTAGGAAAGAAAAAAGATACATTTTGGACAGGTTGGAAAATTAAAGGCATTGTGTGTTCATGGAGCATCTTTTGGGGTTTGTTTGGCTTTTTTTCTCTCATTCATCCCAGACTCTGGATCCGAGCATTAGTTATGTTTATCCTTTAATCCTACTGTCTGGGTTTGTTTATGTAAGATTTATTATATAGCCAGGGTGGGTAGTTAAATGAAAAACCAAACCTGACCCTCAGTCAGTGCAAGAATACCTACAGATTACTTTACTTTACATAGACAAGTTAAATTTATTCTCAATCCATTATGTAAGAGTTGGGCTCCACGTTTCCTGAGCCACCAAGAGACAAAAATTACTGCCAGTTGCCTCTGTCTTCTTGCACTTTTTTTCTCCAAAACAAGGAGAAAAAGGAGCTGGATACTTTTTCCATAAGTATTTCCTTGAGATAGAAACTCACTTAATGACCATGTTTCATTGTGCAGTTAATTAAACACTATCATAATTGAATGTGCTTGCTACTGGCTGTGTACAAATCTTACCCAGCAGGAGTTTCTCTGGTAAATTTTACAGAAAATAATTGATAGATACCAGGAGCACGGGGCTTGGGTGAATTAATATAAAAATCACCACGTTGTGAATTCTCCCACATTTTTTGGACACAAACTGAATTTCAATATTTATAAATACATTCAGTCCCTAATATAATTTATTTTCAGATATTTGTTCTTAAGATACTTACAGCCTGTTCTGCTAGGGCACTGCAGTTGGAAGTTGGCTTCCTGGTGCTTTCCATTGTTTTTTCCCTTTATTTGATGAATGTGCTGTAGCAGACTGGAAATAACAAGATTCCCTAATTGTCTGGACAGTGACTGGATTAATAGTTGTGGAAGTCACAGATGTTTCCACTCTCTGCATGTTGTATTCTGTACTCGTAGGGCAAGTATAGAAAAACTGCAGTGGGCTTGTCCTGATGTGCTGCTGGGAATTGCAGATTAAATTCATCCTGGTTTAAAAGACCTACATGAGGTTTATTAATCTTTAAAATCCCACTTAGATCCTGTTTTAATGTCTTAAGTAGGATTTAAATGATGTCTAGTAGAGGCCCTTTGTAGAGAGGGGGAAAGAAGTGACCCTGCAGGTTACTAGAAACATAATATTTTGCAATTTCATCAAGTCATATATAACAGGATTCCAGGGCCATTGATGGACTGACCTTTTGTGAAATTCAAACTGCATATTTTATGAGGAAATATATAATTTCTGCTTCAACAAAATCCCCAAAGGAATTCCAGTGATTAAATGACCAAACTTAGGCTCTTAAACGATAGTTATTGCCAGCTCCAAATATTTGGCTACTCCCTGTGTCTCTCTGCACATTTATTTAATTTTAAAATGTTTCAGTTCGGTTTAAAATAATGTTTTGGGAGGTTTCTTATTCCTTGGAGTTTTTATTGCTGTTTGTGAAACTTCTCTACAAGCAAAAGACAAAGTACATTGATTTCAGCATTATTCCTACAGTGTTTTTTAAAGTCATGTGAAGTAACTTGTGTAAAAAATAAACTGAGGAATTCTCCTTCCCCCAGCTCACTTGCTTTCATGCCTCTATCACTGCATATTCATATAGTTTATGGAGAATCTAGGTGAAAATATCAGTTTTCAATCGTGGCACCTTTACCTGGGATGCAAAGAGGTTAAAAATCCTAGAGAACGCTGTAAATCTGAGAGCAAACATGAGCAGAGAACAGTTGTTCTAGGCTGTGGTGTGGGTCGTAAAGAAGAGATGGAACAAAAGCTTGTACTGAAAATACATTTTCACTCAGGTCCTGTGCAGTTTTGTGGGGTGATGTGGGTGTGTGGTCCTGTGCTCAGAACAGGAGAGCACAAGCAGGGCAGGAACTCTGACTCTGCTCCAGCTCTGACATTAACTCTGGGCAAACCACAAACCCTCTGCTGTTCATTCAAACTGGGAAAATGCTGACTCCAGAAAGGCCCAGTAACCTTCCTGAGCACACATTTGTTATGCTTGAAATTCTCAGAGAAGAGATGCTACGGAAATTTTAAAAATACCCATTTATTCACCTAGGCTACAAAGCTTGGCTGATATCCCAGCACAGCTATGCAGTGAACCTCACCGAATTTTCTTGCTGTATCAAGAGTAGGTAGTTTTGGCTTTCAAAAGCCAGATTTGCAGTTTTAAGAAATTAAATATTAAGGTGCCCATCTGTACAGTGTATTATTACTATTACAAAAAATATTTAGGGTAATGTTAAGTATTTTTTGTCAGCTCATGGTTCATTACAAAGTCTAATTAATTGCTGTCACACTCTTTAAGGTGTGGATGAGTGCAGGCTCTACCTTATTTCCCCCCATAGGCAAAATATTTTTACTTAATTATGTATAATTTTCTACCTTTTTTGCTCATCATCTTGTACTAACAAACAAATCAGGACATATGTTTGTCAGAAGGAGCATGAACTGACATAAGAACAACAAATCAGTGGGTGGGGAAGTGTAGGAAATGGTTTTATTGAAGCTTTTTAGGCAGACAGATTTGAATTCCAAGACTGACTATCTGCACCTGAAACCATTCCTGAAGTAAAGAATAAATCTTGGCATAATTTAAGGGAGGGGGGTTTTAACACAATGTAACAAGCCTGCTAGGAAAACTAGGTTTGGAGGTCTCCAAAATAAAATGGAAATATGTCAGAGCAGGTCCTCCATGAATTATTCTGCTGAAATGGAAAAATATACATTTAACCAAATGTTACTCTGGTCAAAGCATAAAATAGGAGGAAGATGAAGTCATTACATCAGCAGAGAGTGATTAAATTTATTTGGCACTTGCTAAATGCAGATATTCTGTGTGTAGGGGGAAAATGTTGCTGATAGAGATTATTAAAACAGGATGGTAAAACAGGTATTCTCCATGACTGCCTCAGTTTGCTAATTAATTAGAAAAGTGTGTCTTACACAATTGTCTTACAAAATTGGGCTGTAAATCATTAAAGTTTTGAATTCCCAGGAAGTCCATGTTCTATATATGGGCTGTCGTTTGCAATGGCTCTGTTTGTGCCATGTGCAGCGATCGAAAGCAATTTGGGTTCAGAAGGATTGCACTGCATTCCCTCCCTGACTGCAGGAACCTGCAGCTTCAATTAGTGGGCAAGCCACTGCAGGAGGCACAATACATTATTGGCAGTAAACACAGGATGGAGTGTCCTGCCTCTGCCTCCAGGAGCTTAAAACTGAAAATGGACTGACAGACCACAGGCAGGACAGCAAAGTGCTGCAGGCACGGGGTTGGTGCAAAACGCAGATGTCTTTGCAAGAATAAAATTGTTTCATCTTCTGGTTTGCTTTAACTTCTTTAAGGGCAGTCATTCTGTTGGCACTCACGAGTTCCAGAGCAGGATAAGAAGAGGAAAAGGAGGATGGGGATGTCAGGAAAGACAGAATTTGAGAGGGGTAAGCATTTTGTGAGCTCTGGTGGCACGGATGTCCTGACCTAGATGGCAGAGTTTTTGCTATGTATGGTTAGACCAATATCAGTTCCTCAAAATTCCTGACAGCAGTGTTAGGGTAAGAAGGAGATCTGTGATAATCCAGCAGATATGTCCCAAACTAATAATTTGAAACGAGCTTGATCTTCTCTGAGAAAATGTAGGGATGGTGTGGATAGCAGAGCTCCCCTCAGTACCAGGAGAAGTTTTTCATACCCACCTGTGCATGCTTATCAGGCACCATCTCATTTGTTACATGGACTTGCTGAGGTGATTCTGAACTGCATACCCTGGTAGGTGAGCAAGGCATCTTCAAAAAGTTGCTGTCAGTGATCCTCTGTCAGATGAGAAAGTTGTTTTAATGGCATTTCTGCAGGATTTCCCTTTTGGTTCTTGTACAGTTCCATGATATCCTTGATGATAGGGATGGTAATGTAGAAAGGGTGCATATTGAATTGACAAGTGACACTATGCTACAGGGAAGTGGAAAAACAGGAACAGCTTGGAAAACTATGCAGTAAAATAACATTGAGAAAAATAAAATTATTAAGAAAAATATCAGCTTATGCACTTAGGAACAGCTAGATGGTTATTCTGAAGAAAAAATGCATTAATAATTGCTTCTAATAATAAGGGCTTCTGGTGGACTGTGATGCAAATAGTGATCAACATCTTTTTGGTAAAAATTACAAGTAACAGGTGTCTTATTTGTGGCAGATGTAAAGTGATCCTCCCCAATGCTAAGTGCTCTTACGGTTTCATCTGAGCTACTGTCTCCTGATGTTAACCTCCAGCAGCTAAGGCAGCAGCAGGTTGAACATGAGGAAAGGTTTTTGTTAATGCTAAGAGTAGTGTGGTGCTGGAATGATTGCCAGGCTGTGGAGCTTCTCTGGAGATCTCCAAAACTTGTTAGATCTTTGCTAGTTGGGTGTGAGTTGACTGCACCTGAAAAGAAAGGGTGGGGGCAGCCCAATTGAAATCTTAAACCACTTTCATCCCAGTTTTCTGTGATATCATTCATACATAGTATGAAAGCCCTGCTGTGGAGTTCTCTTATGATCCACTGTGTGTTCTTAGCCCGTTGATTTGTGATTTTAGCGGGATGTAAAGTGGGAATCCTGCCTGCATTGCCAGAAGGCACTGATATTTTGACACTTCCATTCAGTAACTTTGCCTGAGAACGTTTTTGAGGAATGACAGGCCTACATACCTTGGATTGCATGTATATTTACTGATTCTGCATTGTACAAACTGGGTGTATTAATTCGTGGCTCAGTTAGTTCATTGTGGAACACAAAGTTCTTTTATAGGTTCTGTGACACCTAAGAGCTTACATGGAGATCCTCCATGGCTCCACAAACAATCACCTTTTTGCTGGGATGTTACGTTTGTTTGGGAGAAGTTGGGAGTAAAACAAAATCAGGTCTGAAGTTGGGGTTTTCTTAATAGAGTGAAATATATTCCAAATAAGAGTTACTACATTCTGAAGAGGGCACGATTTTGCATCTAATTCCTGTGGGAAGGGAAAGGAAGTTTTCTTATATTTTTGCAATCTCAAGTGTAAATTTTCAGGTATTTAAACACAGCAGCACTAAAGTTGTGTCAGGGGAGGTTTAGGCTGAGTATCAGGAAAAGATTCTTCACGCAGAGGGTCACAGCAGCAGCCTGACAGAGCTCAAGAGGGGTTTGGACAATGCTCTCAGGCACATGGTGTGACTCTTGGGGTGTCCTTTGCAGGGCCAAGACTTTAATGATCCTTGGGGAGCCCTTCCAGCGCAGGCTGTTGTATGACTGCGGGTCTCTTCCAGCATTGATGTTTCTGTCAAAAGCACCACCAGATTAGTAGTAGCTTTAAACTGTAATTTCGTGCCTCCTGGATAATCCTGGGAAAGAGATGTCATTTCAAAGAGCTAATAAACAGTGGGAAGATTTTTAGATGTTTTCACATGGTATCTCTAATATCAACCAAGAGACTCAAGCAAAGATCCTTGCAAAGAAAGAATGCTAGGAAGGCCAAGGTGTGAAAAACTGGTTGGATGGCAGCTCCTGTTTGACCTGCCAGAGCTGTCTCTGGAGCTCTGTCTTGTGCCAGGGAAGGGGAACTGCTAAGAAACTCTGTTTAACAAAATGCCAAAAACTCTTCCCTAGCTGTGCGTCAGGTTTTTAGGTGGAGTTGCACGAACTACTTTGTCATTGTGTCCCTACTGCATTCTC
The DNA here is from genome assembly GCA_013397915.1 of Daphoenositta chrysoptera. Lineage (NCBI taxonomy): Eukaryota > Metazoa > Chordata > Aves > Passeriformes > Daphoenositta > Daphoenositta chrysoptera. Next base: position 48,865 of record VZRO01005638.1, on the reverse strand, counting down.
CCAACCTTCTCCATAATCCAGGCCATGAATTATAGATTATTTTATAGCCATTGTTTCAAAGAACTGCTTATCCCCTAATAATTACCTGCAGACATGCTGATACATATTGAGTTCTAAAAAAAAAAAGGCAGCACGTAGAAATGACCTGAAGAAAGCAGACCTTTTGACTGCTTTCATTCAGGTTACATGAGGTAATATTTTGCTGCATTATGTCAATTGTTAGGAAGCTTAGGATGACTCCATTTCCTAGGGTTTAAATGATTAATTAGAAGCCAGGGTTGAGATGTAAAATTAAATGCTTGTACTGGTACAATCAGCTTTACTTTTTGTGCACTGAAACTGTAATGAACTGCTTTGTAAGGCCAGACGTTTCCTCTAGCAAGAGTGGAAATTCAGCTGGTATGCAGCTCTTTGGCAAGAGATTAAACAAAACCTAATTGCTTAAGTTATATTTGCAAAATAATTCTAAACCACAGAACTGTTTCCCTTTTCATTTTTGCTACAAAATTTAAAGGCCTTTTGAGTGGGTTTTTTGTTCCTCTTATCCTTTTGTTTTTATAATGTCTGATACATATTTTAAATGTCAAATTTCATCATCTTTATCACCATTGAAACTTCAGTTGGAACTGAGTAAAGGAGCATACTGTGAACAAAGCTGCCTTTTGACCCAGGGTATTGATAGTTGTCATTCCTGGTTGTTATGGAAAACAAATTAACTTTGCTGATAGGCAAAGTGTTCCTTCCCAGATGGGAATCCAGACTTTCCTTTTTTTGCCCAAAAATGAGTAGGTAAAAGCCCCTCCAAAGTGATTATCTCTGGATCTAGCATGGGGCTGGGAGTGTGTTGGATGAGTGTTCTGGCAGAGCTCACTTGTCACAGCCTGTGGTTCCTGGGCACGGGTAGGAGGTGATGGCAGGAGGAGCTACCACAGCTCTGCCCTTCTCCTGCAGGTCTGTGGTTTGTGGCCTCGTCCTAGGAAAGGACACTTGTGTGGGGCCAGAAGTCCAGACCTGATTCTAGGTCTTGTGGTTGAGTTTAGGATGTTCTTCCACTGGATAACAGGACACCATGGAGCTGTGGGGGCCCGTGGGATCCTGGGGTGGTCAGAGGTGGCCTTGACTTCCAGTATGGAAAGCCAAAGGAAAGCAAACTGGGGAAAATTCATGAAGAAATTTCTTATAGTTTATTGAGGATTATATCCTCTGTGGTTAATTTGTAATGGGAAGAACCCAATGGAGCTGACAGACATGGGATTTGAGGGGTTTTTGGGGTTTTTTTTTTTTGGTTTTTTGGGTTTTTTTTCATAAAATGCTTCTGTATCAAGCAATGAAACTTTCAAAGCAAGTATTTCACTGATTTATTTTTAAGTTTGGTTTTTTTAATGTACACAATGTGATGGGGCTGGTCACTGGTTTTAGAGGCGGCCTATCCAAGCAAAACTTTGGACAAGGGGATAAGCACCCTTTCAGGGATATGCACATGGAGACCAGCAGCGAGGAGCTGGATTAGAAGAGCCAGTTTTGAGAATAAGCACGTCTGAAGCCACAGAAGTTCCAGCTGCTCTGGTGAAGTAATAGCTTACCCCCCTGAGGACATGAGCTGACACTGAGAGAGGATTGTGTGCTGCTAATGACTGCTGGAAGAGGAACATCCTTTACGAGAGGTGGGGCTTGGCAGAGCTCTGAGGCAAAATCTGGGATGTTGGGACCTCTGTTGCACCATTTGCATTTCTGGTGGGGTTTTTTCACCCTGCTCAGAGCCCTGGCATTGATGGTGTGGTTTGGATGTCCTGTGCATTTCCATGATTGTGATGTTTGGAGCATTGGGATGTGGTTGTCCCCTACAAAAGTGGGCACTGGTGGTGGTGGGGAATACTCCAAACTGTTTTCTAGGGCACAAACAGAGCTCCCTTTCCCTGCCTGGTGTTTAAAACACAACACTAGATGGGGACAGGCAGGTATGCTTGTCGTGCTGAGGAAGGGCAGCATGACAAAAAGAAAATCCATCACCATTTAGTTNCACTAGATGGGGACAGGCAGGTATTCTTGTCATGCTGAGGAAGGGCATCACCATTTAGTGTCTTCCCAACATCTCCCCAGCAGTAAAGGAACCTAGCCAAAGGTTTTTTTACAATTATTAGCTTTTTTCAATGCTAAAAGCTACTTTGAGTTTCCAGGTGAGTCTCATTCAAATGCAGTATTAAGCCACGTTAGAATGTCTGTTCCAGTTTAAATAACCACAGAGGCAGCACACTAGAAGGTCTACACTGCCGAAATGGTGATTTTTTGGAAAAAGTAGTAGTTAATTTAGATGAATAGTTTTTACCAATCTGCCCCAGAGAAACCATCACTAACAATTAAAGTAAATATACTTCATGCTAATGAATACATTTTCAAATATCAAAATGTTACTTAACTATCAGTTATGCTTCATTTCATGGTTCTTGATGAATTCATCAACTAAATTAAGCTTCTGTAACTGATTCTTGCAGTATCATTCAGAAATGTTATAATTATTTCCCTTTTAAATACAGGGAATCCAAGGCAGACAATTCAGGTGGTTTGCTGATGGCCATGTACCGAATTTACTCTATAAACAAAATTGAAGTTTAGGTTCCCATGGCTTCCCCTCTGGTATTAAAACCACTAGCCCTGATTTGATACCTACTAAAAAAAAAACCAACAACAACAAAGAAAAACACCACCACCAAGACACATCACAACAAACAGACAAAACCCAAACATACTCCACAAAAAAACCCCAACCAAACCAACCAACCTTCAATCTTGTTTTACAAAATCATCAATTTCTGTACTGGTTACTCTGTCAATATCTGAAAATTATTCCAATTAAATATATTTTAGAGAAGTCTTTGAGACCCAATAGAAATTAAACCAATAAACTTTCGGGTTTTAGACCTAGTTTTATTGGTCCATGGTTTTTCCATTTGTTGACTCTGTAGTGTTAGGCGTGTTTTACACCTGGTTTTAGGCTGGAAATGTAACAACTTTTCTGTCAGGAATATTTCATATTTCTGTAAAGTATGCATTTTAACCTTTCACAAGTCTTCACATTAATGAATCCAATTTATTCCCAGATTTTCAAAATCCCTGTGGCTGGATAAGATCACCCACCACAGAACTCACCCCCACTTCAGTGGAATGACCTGCAGAACTGGTAGTATAAAGGAGCTGAGAAACAGCATCCTAAATATGATTTCCCCTACCACCCCTTTCAGATTTCCAGCTTGCTGTAAAAAGACAACAGGACTGAACTTGTGCAGACAGGCTGATCTCTTTGAGTGGGGCAGAGAAGCACGGGGAAAAAGAAAGATGAGTAGAGTTTCTCTGGTTCTTGCGTAAGTGCCTCAGACCCAGTGGCATGTGCTTCCCCCAGTCCCTGGGCGAACTGGGGCAGAGGAGCAGAGCTGGAATGCTCTCCCTGCTCAGCCAGCAGTGTCAGGATTGCTTTTTTCTATAGTATTGCATTTATTTTTACCTTTTATCCTTCTTCCTATTAAATTGTATTTTCTGACTTGGAGCCTCTCACTGGTTTGTTTTCAAACAAACCCTGTCTTCCACACAAGGAAATCCACTCCTTCCTCAGGTTGTATTTAAAAGGAGAATTTAAACCATAAATCAAAGCTGATTCTGTCCTTATTTAGTGACTAATTGTTGTTTTCTGGAGCAGGGGGAGGCAGCTGCCTTTCAAAGCCAAGTCATTTGACCCCAACCTCTAATAAAAGTGTATAGGAATCAGACTCTTACTCTCACCTAGTTCTGTCTTAGAGGACACCACAACTACAAGATGTTGGTGGTTTCATTTGTTGCTTCTTAGTTGGATTATGTGAAGCTGCTGTGAGTACAGAGAACCAGTACTCAGCACATGTAACAAATCATTATACATGAAACTCATATTTTATAAGACAGATGTTAAATACTGCACAGAAAATAATAACCAAAAATTGTATTGGGGCACAGAACAAGGGGATGAGTGTGTGGGCTGGAGCTTACTTTGCTTTTTGAATTAGCAAGGATTGATGGTGTTCTTGTTCAGCTAATACATGACCACGACAGTCATGGCTTTGTTTTGAAGAGCAGAAAACCATTAACTGCTGATTTACTTTGAGAGTTTAAGAGAGTTTACTCAATCTGTTGTGTATCTTATGATGTAAGGCAAGGCACCACCTCTGCCCCTACAGTACTTTGGCAGGTCAGACACTGCAGCTATCCATGGGCTGAGTCCCCTCCTCTCCTGGGATACCTCCCTGGGACACCCTTTGGACAGGGTCACAGCTTCCTCTGGAGCGTGCCACCAGTCAGTGACAGTTCCCTTTGCAGAGACTCCATCTCTGAGCCTCCTTGCCCATCTCTGTTCCGTGGCTCTCTGTGATGGGATGTGTGCCAAGTGCCTCTGAGCTGGGGCTTTGTGGAGCAGCCCTGGCAGGGGCAGCAGGGACATCCCCCTGCCCCCTTGGGCACGGGTGGTGCAGCTCCAGCCTTCCCTTGCTCCTCCTGACCAGTGCTCCAGTTGAATATTCCCCGTGTTGCCTGAAGCTGTTCTTGCTCCAGCTGTTTACATGTAAATAATTTATATGCTTTGTTATTAGTGGAGTTGGAGTGGGGGGAGGGGACAGGCAAGGCAGACACAAAACTTGTTTTCTTCTAAGTGGGAAGGAATTTAACTGTTCTTGGAGCCCTGGGGTTTGATTCTTTACAGTGTTGACATATCCAGATTTCGACATTGCCCTTCTTATCAGGATGTTTTGCTCCAACACTGATAAAGGTAAAATATCTGGAAAAGTCTATCACTTTGTAAAAAGCAGTCTGAAAGACAATTAAATATTTATAGGCTTTGTAGGTAGATTGGTGAAACACACCTGCTATGATTTTACTAGAGGCTCTTCTCACTCTGTCATATCTTTGTCAGTGCTTGTTTCCAGTGAAGGCAGGGACAACTTAAGTGCAACAGAAAAGCACTTAAATTACTGATATCCTTTTGTGTGAAGTTAGTCCAGAGGTAATACATATATATTAATATGGTCCCTTTAAACCTTCTGTAAAGGCTCTTAGCAGAGCTCAGGTCCTCTGACTAGTATAGCTAAGCATGAAAACTGAGAATACTGAAGATCTGAAGTGTTTCCTCGCATCTGATATCACAACTAGTGACATTATAATTTTTACTAGTGACACTGTAATTACTACTGCAGCCAAGATGGATGCAGCATTCCTAATTGAAAGGAGCTAAATGTTTGCAGACACAAGTGGCAAGGTTTACATTTCCTTAAGTGTTCTGGAATAATGCTGTATGTGTTAGGAGTCATGATGTTCACTTAGAAAGTCTGCAGACTTCAGCAACAGATCTGTCTAGACCAAGGAAGGAATATTGAAATCTATAAGGGATGTCAGTGCTCTGGGGAAAAAAAAAAAAAAACAAACTGATGCTTCAGTTGTCTGATATTCTGAAGCAGCCTGACAAATTGCAGGTTACTAATTGTCTGTATTTTTGTTCCCTGTGTTTCCACAGTGTCTAACACTTGATCTTCACAGGCTATTGGATGTCAGGTGCCCTGGTGTGAGGTGAAATCACACCGCTTTCATCTCCTCTATTTCCACCAAAAACAGGGATCCATCTTGCATGACAGTGTGGTTGAAATGCTTCAGCTAGAAGCTGTGGAAGATGTTTCCTAAGTTTCAAGAAGAGGATGCTTTACCTCCAAAAGACAAAAGGGTTTGCTGCCCTTTCCTTGCTATCAGAAACATTTGAAAGTTGCAATGATGTTTCCCTCGCATCCTTACCCTGAGTCGGTGCTGTGCCCAATCGATGATGTTGAGCCAAACTGCTGTGAATAAATAAGCTGCTATAGGACTGGGGACAAAACTTGGCAGAGGTGCTAGTTTCTTTCCATTCTCTTTCTATTTTATAAGGAATTAAGCAGCTGGTGTTTTCTGTCTGACTGAAACTGGACTTTTACACATGCTTTCACACTGCAATTTTGACTTCATGAAAAAGGAATAAATTATTGTCATGATCTGGTTTCTGCTGTTAAAGCCAGGCTTGCAGTACCAAACTGGATCAAAATGACTTTTCTCTTAAGTAGCTGCTTGAAAGTCCAGATTATGAAGCGGTGTGTGGTATAAGTGTCTCAGAAACACCTGGAGATATTGCAAGAGCTGATTCAGATGTGCTTAAATCTGACAAGTTGAATTTGCTCTGTTGAAGGACTTGAAGAAGAGCTGTCAATCATTTAAGTCTGACTGGATTGACTTGGAGGGCTGTGAAGATCACTCTTAAAAGGCAAATATGTAAAAAGATACTGTTGTTGAACTCCAGGGGTGAATTGCTTCAACAGAGCTAGCTACAAATGCAGGTTCCTTCTACCCCCATTATTTTTAAAGATTGTAGGTCTCAGCAGTTGGAGGTTAAAAGCAAACCCTATATTTTTCTTCTGAATGGCTGAGGGCATTTTTTTTATGGCTTATTGCAGCTGAGATGTATTTCTTAATAATTTGAGAATAAGGTTGGAGGATGCCACTTGCAGGGGAACTGTAACTCACCCAGCCATCATTGCATGTTTATGCCCAGGAATCCTTTCAATGCCTTCGTTACTCCAGAGCAGTTAGGATGAGGTAATAAATGATGTCTGCTCAAGGTTCACTTTTGCTTGAATGTCTACTGAAAGAAGTGAGCTGAAGGGGGATTATCAGGCACTCTGTTGATCCCAAAGCCTGTGAAAGCAGCAGGGTGGCACTGGCTCAGGGGGCAGGAGGGCTCTGCAGCTGGCTCACACTGGGGTGGCCACTTCCCAAATCATGTCACCAGCCCTCTGCCCCCACAGTGCCTGGCTGTGAGCCCTCCTTACACGGCTTTTAGGGCAACAAAAGGCGAAGGAAGGCGGGGAAGCTCCTGGGGTGTGTCCCTGATGGGCTGGTGGAGCCTCCCCACGTCCCCTGCCATTGTGCTGGGCTCTCCTGGGCAGCCCCGGCCGGCCACCCCCGGAGAGGGACCCACGAGTCCCGGCAGGGAGAGGATGGAGATGGAAATCCAGGAGTGCCAGCCTGGAAAATATGATTTCTCTCATCTCTGCTGATGGGTGCGTGCACACGAGTGTGTCAGACACTACCTGTTGTAAGCTAGGCTTTGGCATCGTTGCCAAATAGAAAAGATACCACTACAGAATAATATAGAATCTTAAATAAAACTAATAATGAAAATACAGTTATGAATCAAAATTATTTTGGGTATTTGGCGTGGTATGTGCTTGTTTATTATTTTCCCCCCTTAGTGTTGATGGTATTTTTCATGAGTTTTTAATGAAGGCAGAAAAGTTTTGGTGTCTTTAAAATATCTCTCAAAAGCTGGCACTTTGTGTTGTTGGTCTAGGAGGTGGGAGCAGGAAAAGAGAAAAAACTTTCAAACTTGTCTCGTTGTCTTAATGGAATGAAGTACAAAAATAATGCATGAGCATGGAAAATGGAGGAGTTTTTTCAGCATTTTGATTTTAATAAACCCATGCTAGTGATATTAGAAAATATTATTACACAGCTAAGGTTTTGATCTGATTTTATTCACAGAATAATATGTGCAGAGTGAGAAAACTTGGAACAAAATTTTCATCTCCTTCCTTGCTTCTGTGTCTCGGAAAAAAATTGCCCTTAATTTTAGGGAAGAGTAACCAACTTCAGTTTGTTCTTTCTCACGTAAAAATAGATGTAGTGATTGTTCTGTGGAAAATATGTCTCTGGCCAGATGCTGTGTTTCCACTTCAAGATTTCAGAGGCAGTCTTGACTGCATAAGGACTGCAGAATTTTGACTGGTGTTTAAAGCATGACTATATATATATATAAATTTTCCTGCTTGCATGCACAGCTTATGATGATTTGTTGTCTTTGCTCCAAGTCGTTAATCTGTTTAAATATCTTTCCAGAAATGGAGCTCTTTGATATTTCGTATATTATTCATCATACTTCTCCAAGAGCAAATACAACATTTACATATTGTGCAAAAAGATAGACACTAGGTGGTGATTTCCCGCGACACTGGCTGTCCGGAGCTGTGTTCGCCAGTGCCGGCACCGCCCGGACGGGAGAGGATGGCGGAGGCTGCTCGCGGGCGCGGGAGGGTTGGCGAAGTCCCAGTTCGGGTTCACCAGACCCACCGGTGGTGCGGGCACGCTGGAAGGAAGGAGGGAGGGAGGCGGAGGGGCTTCTCCTGGTAGAAGGTTTATTTGGGCGTCATGGTGGCGCAGAGAAGCCCCAAAGGGCCATTACGCAGGAGTTTTATCTTTTACAGAGTGGGAGGGGAAAATACAGAACATCCAATGGTGCAGGGATGTGGGGTTTGAATTCTCGCGGGCAAGGGTACAAACCAATAGGGAGCGTTGTGGGAGGGGAGGAATACCGTGGGGGTATTGGGGGATACAGAATTTTCCAAAGGGAGAAAGCAGATACAGGGTGTTAAAAACGAAGTCCAGTCACCTGCTAAATTTAAAGGTTTTTAATAANATGGCCTTTAAGGGATGTGAAGAATTCTTCTGTATGTTGATTCTTGGAAGATTTGTAGATAGAGATGTCCAGCAACAGGAATCTGTTACATAGTGCTTATCTGAGATTGTCCTGGGGCTGAAGTTATCACTTCTGTGTTTAGTTGAAATTGTCCTTGGGGCTGGAGTTATCACTTCTGTGTTTATTTGAGATTGTCCTGGGGCTGCAGTTATTACTTCCTAGGGCTGAAGTCATCACATCTGTGCTTATCTCGTTAAGCTTATAGTTTGTTAGTTGCATTTCAACATATCTTTAGTTAGCTATTTTTCAACTATTTCTAGGGTAGAACAAAAGAAAAAGCATTTAATAATGGTTACATTTCTACAACATAAGGGTTAATATTATACACATAGCATTCATTATTTGCGAAAAGCCAACACTAGAATGTGTATTTATAACAAGGGGATGGGAAGGGATGGCAGTGGCTGGTTATGGGGCAAACCAATAACCTGCCATAGCACACCGCAACATCAGTTCTTCTGATCAAGGGTTTTGAGCTTGTTCTAGTGAAGTTAAAATCATAACAACATCATTCTGGAGTGTTTTAAACTAAGATAGGAAAAGCAGACCCTGGCCTTAACTCTAAAGGGGAATAAATATGAACACTAATTATGGAGGTCTGTGATAACTCCATCTCTTTATACCAAGAAGGCCTCTCCCTCCACAGCAGTCCCATTCTTCACCTCTTTAAATCAAGTTAAGTACTCAAATCTTTTTGCTGTGAGTTTTATCTGATTAGAAACCTGAAGCGTGACCTCTGACACCACTTCGGATGGTTTTAAAATTGCAGTAGAGAAAACACAGTATGACCTGAAAAAGTTTGTAAATTAGACAGTCCTTCTCTGTTTCAGTCAGATGAATTAAATTAATACATACATTAATATATGCTTCACATTCTAAGAGATGAGTCAATTTTAAAATAGTTCAGTTGTTCTTTTACATTTTGGTTATTACTGTAGTTTCAAATCTGGTCTTTTTAAGAGGGTTGATAGCCTTCTGTAAAACTTGGCTTGGGATTGTTGTTTATTGCCTGAGTGCAGAGCAGCATCAAGAAGAATCAGCAGAAACTGGCATCGCTCTGGCAACCCAGGCAACCCAGCAAACAAATGTGCCTGAATTTCTTGTTTCTCCCTTAGAGGAAGGTGCAGAGCTGGTTGGTGTTAGCTGGGTGGTGTTCCCTGCAGGAGGAGTGTCAGATAGAGACTCTCTGTATCTCCAAAGCCATCTCCTCCAGTAGGTTGTTAGTTCATCACCACCCTGGTATTCGTGTGCTGTTAGAGTGATAAAAGCTGAACCCAGCCCCACTCCCACCTTCAGAGTGTTTTGTTTTGCAGATCCTTAGAAGTTATTGTAAGAAGATGCTTCTGGGGGAGGGCTCACCAAAGGAAACCCATTTTTGGCATTTTCAGCTGGGTCTCAGGCAGCTGCTGTCCCTGCAGGAGGCAAGTGGGACCTGTCCCTTCTGGAGAAGCTGCAGCCAGAGCAGCCTGAGGTATTGGGCAAAGGACTCTCAGGAGTAACCCTGGGCACCTCTCTGTGCCACTGCTTCCACTAACAAAATGGAGAGGAGGAATCTGACACTGGCAGAATCTGCTGTGATGTGCTGAGGGGAACTGAGGAGAACCATTGATGATGCTGTATTTGCTGCAGTTCTGCCCCCACAAACAAGCCCAGGCAGTGGTGGTGGGATCGACCTCACAGGTTAGCAGTGCTGGACTGTGGATCTAGGCCACAAAAGAAGCACTCTGAAACCGAGTTCTTTCCAGGTCGCAGGCCAGAAGGAAAAGAGGGCCTGGTTGTTTATTCTTTACATATTTATATGTTTCTAGGAACAACCGTGGATTGGAGGACAATGTTACCACCTCCTCCATCTTTACTGGTTCACAGAATAGTCCATCAAACATTCTCCACCCAGGAGAAAAGAATGTAAACTAAAGTTACAGTTAACTAAAACATTGCTATGTTTATAGAAAGTGTGTGAGAAACTTTATCAAAGAATCAACACACAGAAAACTGCAAGAGACAGGGCAACACTGGACAGAGGCAGGTTGCACATAGAAACACTAGGAAAAAATCCAGATCTGTTTTTTCCATTATAAAATTCCGCCCTTAAGTTCATTCCCAGAGCTGTTCCTCAGGGGTAGGTCTGCAGGCCCTTGCCTACTGCAGAGCCGTAGGTAGGACATTGCAGAATTGCTGTTTGCAGTGTTACCCAGAAGACACTCTAAAATGCAAAAGGCTGAAAAGACCTGCATGAAATGTTATCAGTTTATCATCGTTCTGTCATTCAAAATGACTGGGTTTAACACTGCTCTCTTCCATAGACCACACTAGGAAAAGATGAATTCTGTAACACCTACTTCTTCATCTTAGTATTAGTTCGTATTTTTGTCTGATATTGAAGTATTTGTGGCAGAGATATTTTTTCCTATCTCTTCCAATCCCTGCTGCTAAGTGATCAAGGCTACTGACAGTAATCTTTTGTTATAATGGGCAGGATTTCTGTGCCAATTCCCTGCTGATCTGCATGCAAAGATGTGCAACAACTTCCCTTCAGCACCCGACCGCCTAAATTACACAATGTGAAACCTACAGAGGTGAAGAGAATGTAGTACATTCTGCTAGAGAAGCATTGACTGGAGACTGAAGTACGTTTTTAGACTAATCTTTGCTTGTGGGTGACCAATTGTGACATACAGTGACCATCCTGAGGTAGCCAACAAGTTCTTCATACTGTTGTTTATTAAATCCTCACTGGTCTACAACAAACATGACAATCATTCTCTGGTTAGTCGTGGTTCTCCTGACAGCAGAGGGCTTTCACTCCTCTCTGCATGGCCATCCCTTCTATACAGCTGCTAAAAATGGGACACCAACTGCAGGAAATTATTTATAGACTCAGTCACCACAACTCCATCAATTTTAACAAATATCACACTTAAAATGCCATTCAATGTGCTAATGAACTCTTAATCTGCTAGTGAAGTTGCTGCAAACACCATTCTTTTCTTCAGCTTCTCTTACATGCATTAAAAAGGTTCTTCAATGTGTAAAAATGATGTATAAATTATACAGTCAATGTTGTGTCTATAATTCAAAATTTCCTGTTTCACGCTGAGCTTTTGTTGCCTCTTTGTATTCATGTGTGCCATTTAATGCTCTATTGAGCAATATTAAAATGCCAGAACCATCCAATAATACAAATCATTCAGCAGTGGCAGCCAGAGCCTATTCATGTTTCACTGAAACCAAGCATTTCCCAGCTTGTTTGTTACCAGTTGTTTGTGGTGCTTTCAACTTCTATATTGCACTTATTGCTATTTGTATTTGAGTAATACCTAAGAGAACACCAAGCTTAGCAAATGTGGATGAAAAATCTCAGACCAAAGTAGAAAAGACTGTTGTCAGTATCTTTTTCAGTTCTTGAGGTGTTTGCATGTTTCTTGGTGTTCTTGCTTATTGCCTTTTTCCAAGTTCCTCCGATTCACAGTGTGTATTTCAAACAGAATCAGTAAGATTAAAGTATCAAAATCAGCCACTATTTCTAGTTTTGTCACTATTTCTCAGGAGCTGATCAATAAACAAATGAAAGTTTATCAATCATTACAGTTGTTGAAATCCAAAACCATTCATACTTAGGGAAAATATTCATTCTTTAAGGGTTTAAGCAAAATGTTTGGGACCAGTCTGTGAAAACGTCTCACGACAACTGAAATGAATCAGGGCCTCATGAATTGGTTTCCTACTTCATTTCACACAGCCATGACCCTCATAACATCCCTGACTGTGCCATCTCCATGGCTATTTCCATTTAACCTCAGCCAAGGGTTTGGCACAATGGAGCAGCCAAAGCAGATTTTATCTACGTGATTCTTGCCACCATCAGGCCCAGCAGTGCCACGTTCCTTCACTTGATGTAAAGTGCATCCTTTGTGATATTTAGGGCAGCAGAAGAACAATGTACACACTGTGGACTGACAAAGACCTCTTTCATCCCACTGTAACACTGTGCATTTCACTATGCTGAAAGGGTTAAAAGTAGCTGTTTTCTACTGCAAAAATAAATAAGAAATTTCTTGTTCAAAAATTATTAGAAAGTTCCTAAAAAAAATCCCTCCAAAGAACCTGAACACTTTGTCAAGCTGTTTTTTTGTTTTGTATTTCAAGTGGAATATTTTTATCAGAATTGGCAAAATTAGCAGAATTAGTGTTTCGTAATTTGCAGTTGTGCTCTGCATATAACAGGCCTTTTATTTCTTTTGCACGTTACTTGGCATTCTCATTTATTCATCCCTTTTTGTTTTTTCCCAGTTTCTTTCATTACAGTTACAGCCATTTGTCATCTGTTTATTTCCAGAATCTGCAGAAATTCCAGGCCAAAATGTTATCAATCACTTTTTTCCTAACATCAGTGTCCAAGAAGTTATTCCAATATATCCATATTTTTCTTACGCTCAAGGTGAAAAGGAGATTTTTGCTGTTTGCTGGATGCTGTAGCATTGAAGTTCTGAGTAGTACTGAATGTCCTGAAATCTGGGCTTGCTCTTGGAGAATGTTTTCCTGGATTTCCTGGATTCTGACCAGCATGTGTTTTTGCCTTTTTTGGGGGGCTGGCACACCTGAAGAATGTCACTTTTCTTCTCTGAGACTGTGCCATGGGTCTGATATTTTTCCTTCAATTATGAAACTTCCTCAATACAGAGTACTTTAATTGGGAGACCACTGATTTCACATACCTGCTAGTGCTGCAGATGAAAACGCTCACAAGAAAAGTGTTTGGGTTTTTTTGGGTTTTTTTTTTTAAAAAAAAGGCTTGGAAATTATTTTGTGGGAAGATACCCAGTTCCAGGGTGTTCAGCTCAAAGAAGACATTTCTGTTGTATTTTTTAATAGCCATACAAAGAGTAAGTAAGAGGGAAAACCTATGGATCTAGTAAGGAATCTGGGACACTGTCTGCTGGTCTTAAATTATCTCAGCAGCCACTCATCTCTGTTCCTCATTTTGTTTTCCTGTTGACAATGCCTCACTCATTCAAGGAACTCTATTATGATTGCACTGCTTCAATGTCTTGTATCCTCTTCTTCCCTTTACCAGGCTTGTCTTTTCCATGAAAGCATCTTAAATAGATGAAAAATATGACTACAGGCAGGAGATGCTGTTTGAAAATGATCTGATAAAAACAGATTTACAATACTGCACATTGCTGTATTTGTGTCAGAGACTCCTGAAGCATTGCAAACAACCATTTTTGTGACAATGATGTAAATTTAAATAAATACATCCTCCAGGTTCAGAAGAGAGTTTCTATGTAGAAGGCTTTAGTTTTTGCCTAGGACTGATTTAAAATATTTATTCTATATTTTGGAAACCCTCATGCAGAATTTGCTCTGTTCTGGAAATGTAGGTGCATGGAATCTGGGTGTGTAATACCTAAAATGCTTTGTAATTAATACTCAATGATACAATCAATCAAAGCAGTTTGAAAGCAAGATAAAATCAGGCACACTGTGGCAAAACATTGATCTCTGGATGAGAGTTATTTCAAGCTCTCCGTTTCGTAAGGTTTCAAACTGGAGATGGGGGAGGGAATAAATTGTCAATGCTTTGGATCTCTTCTAGAAGTAGTTTTTTCAAGCAGGTCTGTACTACTCTGTTTGTGAATTCTAACTGCTGGAAGCTGATCTTCATTACCCTGCTGCTTTATTACACCGATTGTTCTAGGATTTGAATGTCAGCTCAGTGTCCTGTGCAGGACATTTCTGTCTCTGTACCTGCTTCATTGTAGGGGTTGAAAGGATGGTTGTGTGTTTAAAATCCCTTCCCTTGCTCCTCTATTCAGAATCATCTTGTCCTTCTGCCATGTCAGATGGTAAGATTTCAGTTCCTGGCCAGTACCAAATGGAAGGTATTCAGACAAGCTGTGGACAGGTACCAAGCAGAGGAACAATGAAATATCTGTTCCCTGGGTGGGAGCAGAGGGATTCATCCTCCTTCCTTTGTCAACTGGTGGAACACACTAAGCTCTTGCAATTCAAATTTTCTGTTTTCTCCTTTGTTACTAATCTTTTAAGTATGGCAAGAAAGAAGCTTGCTAGAGAGTTCATGTACTGACTGTGTCATTCGGACTGAGTAATAAATCTTCTGAGCCTGTTAACATATTTGTTTATGGGCATGAAAAAAAAGAGTACTACAAAGGAATAAAACCCCCCTTTTAATTTCCAGTACACAAATCATTGAGAGGAAATGCTCTGAAGCTACTGCAAGAAATTGTGTTATATTGAGATTGAGATATATCTTATTTAAAATGTAATTTCTTTCTTGTGGCAGCTTTTTATATTTGTGTGGGCCTGAACCTGTACTCAGTAACAACAATTTCACTATTGACTTCAGTGGGAACAGATTAGTACCAGTAACTAATAGAGCAGTTAAGTAGATTTGATGCTGATGCTAAACTAAGAGAAGTTCAGTGAGTGAAATAAATTTCTGAAGTTTTCAAAAGATTAAAAAAATAGAAAGTAATATCTCATAATACCTATATTTTATTATGGCTGCTAAGCAGAGCTGAAGGATAAGCACTGAGTCCATTAGTGGTACTTAATCCTTAACCAGACTTTTTCAAAACAAATTGGAGAAAAGAAATGCAATATATCCAAAGGAAAGCTCTTCTGTTGTAAGCAGAACATTTTCTTGTCCTAAACGTTTTGTGGGCTTCCTTATTGCAGTCATATCACTTAAATAGATTATGGCTAATGTAAACTGAACTTACACTAATTAGCTGTTTTAATTCTGCATTCAGCAAAGCATATTGGCACAGAGAATAATCAGCCTGTGCAATTCGATGCCCTCAGAGGTGCTCCCAGCAACCTCTCAGTAACCTGAGAGATGCTTTTCTTTTCCCCCCATAGGACTGGATGCAATTAACTCCGTGGGCTCGGATCTCCCCAAGGATGGCAGCTCCAAGGTTTCCTTTAGCATGTGGGCAGATCTCTTCTGGCACCCCTGCTCAGAGCCAGTGTGGTTTGGAGGTGCCATAGGAGGCACTCTGGGCACTTGTGTCTTTCAGTCCATCAGTTTTATGAATATTGTCTGTTTCCATGCTCTGACAGCCTTCTGGATATTTCATCTTCAGAAAACCTGGTTAGTTTAGTAAAGGGCCATGTCCCTGTCATAGAAGGGACCTGAGGCACAAAGAAAGGGCCCTCGAGGTGAGCTGCAGAATTGGGGGACATGGAGCAGAGAGTGTGGGGGCAGCTGGAGCCTGGGGAAGGAGCCCACCCCAGCCATCAGCCCCCTGCACAGCCCTCAGGAAGAGCCATTCGGAAGCCCTGCGTGAGGGGTGTGTGTAAAACCACACCTCAGGGCGTGTGAGTGGGAGAGCAGGGCTGGTCCCAGCTTTGAAGTCTCATCCAGAAAGCAGGTTACCCAGGTTTAGGTCCCTCCTCTGCCCCAGGGGATCCAAACCCACTGCTCCCACCTCCTTTTGGAGCTCCTTCATCTCTGTGCTGTGGGCTGCTCCTGGGTGGCAGTCACCTCGCCCTTCCTGCTGAAGCTGTGCCCACACAAGGTCCTCCGGGAAGCATCCTGACCTTTCTCTTCTCCCAGGCCTTCAGTGAGTACCAGAAGCTGCCCTCTGCTTCTGTTCCTTGTGGCAGGCTGGCCATGTCCCAGTGTCCTGGAGCAGGGGGCCAGCCTGGGAGGAGCTGCATCATGGCAGCTGGGCATGGACAAATTGGGAAAAAAACCAACCATTTAGTGGCAGCACGATATTAGAGGGGTCCTTCAACTATCTTTCTTTGCAGTGAAAATGTTGTGAAACAATCAGAACTTCCCCCCTTCCTGAGGTCTCAGAAGACTGAGCATTTCTCATGAAGCATCTATGCAAACAAAGCCTTTTGACTTTTTAGGCACATTTTATACACATAGAGACGTGGTTTTGATTACTGTGTGTGCCTCGTTGTTCAAGTGGAACCCCACAGTCTCAGGCTGTTAATGCCAGCATGGGAAAGAAAATGCATCTAGGGCTTTGTTCTGAGCACAGAGTTAATGTAGGTCTGAGCACTGAAGGCTTTGGATGGGGCACTAGGTGAAAACTGATGCCAGTAAAATTGGCTAAATCATGACACTTAACTCAGGGTACAGCTGTCCTGGCAGATATCATACACCTATTAGGCTTTTCATGTGAAGACCTAAGAGTGCTGTACAAACAGTAATTTATTTGAACTTTCCTATGGCCTGAGAAATTTCAAATTGCAGCTTTTTAAGAAATAAAAGAAATAAAGTATATTTTTCTCTAGCAAGCAGTTCAAACATCTAACCTTAATGACACCATAGCACAGTTCTATTTTTGTTCATATTGAAAAGAAATACATAGTTAGGGAAGGATTTTTTTTCTTCACAACCATCCTCTTAAAATCGGAAGTTAGCAGTTAATTGTGGAATATTCTGTCTGATTTCTATTGGCAAGAGCCACATATTTTTCACACAAGCTGCACCTAATCCACTGCTGGGCCTATGAACAGGTATCCAGCCTTTTCCCCCAGGTGGGAGTGCAGAGTAACTCAATATATTGCTTAATAAAATGAGTTATTGTTCCTTCTCGAGCTTTTCTTGCTGTTACTTCTCTCAAGTCCTAGAAACTCCTGTGTAATCCTCAGGGATGTTTTGCATAGTCCTGTAAGCACAGCCTGTTTGCATGGCTAGAGCTCCTCTGTGCATGGCAGGGATGCAAATGCTCAAAATGAGGATGTGTTTTGATCGTGAGATCAAAGTGTGTCTGGTGCAGAGAACGCAAGTAGCTGGTATGCAAACTCACTGTCACAGATCTCTACTGGCCAAGGACTGAGTCCCTGCCCATGCTCAGGGAGGGGAAAGGCAGGGCTTGTTTTTATAGAAAACTGTAGGGAAGGGAGAGGCTGCTGCTTCTTTTTTTTTCTTTGGAGCTGAGTTTATTGATAGTTTCTATTGGGAAAAAAGAGATGTAAAGATTTCTTGACATGAATTGATAAAAATATATTAACCTGGACTAATGTGAAAAGATTGTAACCAGTATAACTGGCTTGCATGTCCACCTCTTTTCAACCCTCTGCTTTTCATGGCTTGCCAAATAGCACACCCCAAAAATACTAATCCAAGCTGTGATGGGAAGGAAGGAAGGAAGGAAGGAAGGAAGGAAGGAAGGAAGGAAGGCACTTGCAGAGTCCAGGATATATCCAGCCACTGGCCACTTTTGTTTAAGCTATATAAATATTTAAGCTACTGAGCTGAAATCAAACCAAGTTAGAATTATGGATTGGTTTTATGGACCATTAATTCTAGCTTGGATATACCCTAGAGATTGATTGGGAGTAGTGCCAGTGACAGCACTTTGCTACTGAGTTCCTTTTTTTAGGTGAATCTTTGTGATTGGTTTAAGAGCTGCCACCTTTGTACCATGTTATAGTTAGCAACCATTGTTCATCATGTAAAAGAAAGGGTCATAACTTTTCAGTGCAGGAGGGGCAAAAAAAGAGAATTTTGGCTAATACCATAAGCTGAATCACTAGAAGCTTCACTAATACTCCTAAGCCTTGTTTTTCCTAAGGTGGTGTACTTGAAAAATGCTCCCCAAGACACAATATATCATCCATGTAGTTTCCTCTGGTTTCTTTCTCAACCCTTACAGGAATGAAGTCGTGAGACTGGGCTGCAGACAGCACTGCTCCAGGTCTGGAGCTCAATTAAGTGCCTGGTAAATTGCTCAGTTATGTGGTTCTGTTCCTGGTTTAACAGCAACAAAGTGGAGCTAAAAAGCATCTGAATGAATAATTAACATGCTCCCATAAATGTGGAATCTCCTAGGGGTAGAGTCTCTATGCAGAAGAAGAAATATTGCTATGGCAGTTGCACTGTGCCTTTCCAAGGCCTTGAATTCCTGAAGAAACCCAGGGTTCTGGTCGAAGGAGTTCCTCCTCCTACTGCTCACCTTCCCACAAGTTTCCTGCCTTCTTCTCCCTGCTCCCAGTCCCGAGGTCACTGGGACCCTGTGGAGTTTGAGCCAGAGACATGCTCAGGGAGCTGGAGACCTGCAGCTGGAAAAGGCCTGGAAAAGCAGGGGCCAAAGGCAGGAACGGAATATTTGTAGGAGGGAGAGACCACGCAAAGGAATGCAGCTGCAAGGAGAAGATGCAGCCATGTGAAGATAGCAGATGTTATCCCTGCTGGCAGGGCACTGGATGAGCAGATTCCATTGTTCAGTGGAGATTCTATCTTGTAGGAAATCATCACAACTCCTAAACCATGTCAAAGTTGCCTGCAACACAGCGGATGTTCTATATAGAAGATTAATATAAGTTTGTTTGCCTAATAAGGGCCCTTGCCAAGATGCTGCAGCTCCTTGATGTCTTGCCTTGGCTTCCCTGCTGAAACGAGATGAGGAGGAGGGTGGCTGTCAGTGGAACACACTCATGATGAAATGGTTGGCCCGCTCGGCTGCTCCGTGCTGGGAAGGGGGAGGAGAAGTCCTTGGGCACACTGTGCTGGATGCTAGTTAGCAGCAGCTCGCTGCTGTCAGAAAAGCCAGGACGTTTTCAGGCACTGGAACAATTAGCTGATGAGATTCCTAATAAGGAAGGGATACTTTGAAACACGTTAAAACTGCTGCTGCAAATCCTGCTCTGTAATGCTCCTTCTCCACATTTCTTTCCTTGAATGCTGTCGTGCACTCATGTAGGAAGAGAGCAGCAAGTGCCACGCTACCTGTTGGCTACGTTTTCTGCTTTGCTGCTATCAAGACCCATTTATTCCTTCATGGCATTTCTTAGGGCAATACACCTTCAGCAGGCTTCCCAGATTTTCTACACTCAACCTCAGTTCTCCTCTCAGCCCAAGGGAATGAAGCACAGCGTGGATTTGGGCTCATCTGCAGTGCAGTTTCACCTTGAAATAGTGAATATAGTTTGCTGGTTAGAAAGTTAGAATAGTTTGCTGGTTAGAAAGGTGGACACTGCCTGAATATTTGTTTTTTGGGTAATAAATGTTTGCTGCTCATGCTGAAGATGAGGGTGTATGAATTGTCACTATACATAAAATTGACTAGTTTTTAATATATGAATTACTGGTGATATGGCCTTGCCTCTTTTAACTTGCTGACATAAACTTTTGGCAGTATTTTTTTTCTGTGAAACTTTTTTTCTGAGCTAAGAGGGATTTATTTTTCATCTTTCTAGCATTTTAATCTTTCTAGCATAATGTTTCTAGTTTTGGCTAGAAGTCCGCACAGCAATAATGACTAAGATTCTCCTCTTCCTTTTGCCAAATGATAGAGAAAAAGAAGAAAAGGGAGATTGATATCAGTGCCTTACATCTAAGTGTAAGTCGATTTCTTCCCTCTAGAATAATTTACCAGCATAAGATTAATGTCAAGGCTTACTATAAACATCTGTTTTCATAAGCATCTCCATAAGCATCTCAGAACTATCAATGCAGCACGTTAGGGATCTGTGTGTGTATCTCTCCTTCTCACTCGTGGCATGATTCTCCAAAGTCAGATTGTTGTTTGAGTCCTCTTTTCGTGTGGGTGCCTCTTTCCTCACAGCCATGAAAATTAACCCCTTGAAGTCGATGGAGTTACAGGTTCTAGCTCTCTCACTGGGTATGCTTATAGCCCAAAACAATAAATGCATGATAATTACTCACTCTCTTGGCCAGTGTTTGAAGTAGGAACCTCAGATATGAGTTTGGTCTAACTCGTATTAGAGCTACCAATTTTTATTCAGTGAAACCGTATTTTATTATTTTAGGTGAGTAGGGAAAGACTGGGATGGGCAGCAGGATGAGGCCTGTCTTAGCCTATTGAATGAATATTCTTGGGCCCACTAGCAGTGGATCTGTGAGGCAGTGCCAGGAGTGGATGAACTCTGGTGGTAGCCCCCCTTGCATGTCAGTGATGTGGGGCTGTCGTGGGATCCACTCCTGATTCCACTCCAAGGAGGGTGGATCTGCCTATGCCACAGAAGCAATTCTGTTATCAGCACCAGCACCGAGTGATGCTAATTGCAGCAGGTTAGAACCATAGCAAGCCTGAATGCACGATTGCAGAGCTGAGGTTTCTTCCTTGATCAAGGACAGTGATAGGTTTCCAAAGCTGGGGAACCAGCAGCTGAGGGTTCATGTGCAGTGTTGCTGCTTCCAACCACCTTTGGATATGTCTCATGTTCATCCTGGTAGAGTATTAGAGATAAACTTATGTCCTTAATTAGTAGTGGCAGCTCTTGACTTGGGTTGCATTCTGTGGAAGTAAATGGGGTGCAGGAGCACTTCCTAGAAAGAGCTGTGACAATTGTTGGGGTTTCTTCCTTTCTGCAAATTCGGTATCAGCTATGTCAGGTAGTTGGGTGTGTGGAAATTTAGGCTTTCACAATCTTTATGATTGTCTTTCTCAGTTACTCAGTGGAGCAGCTCAGATCTGGCAATGAGATGCAGATGCTCAGACAGGAGAATGCTACAGTTATGAATGTGAGCCTTTAAAAAACAGTTCATGGGACAGTGCTGAGTTAATTCACTTCCTATCCATGCATTACTACGACCTAGAAAAGTTGGGCCTAAGGAAAGAGCCTAAGTATTTCCATGTTTAACTTCAGTCTGTATTTTAATAAGAACTGGATACAATTCTTCAGAATTGCAAGAAAGTCGCTAGTGGTAACTCCAGTCAGGTTTCGTTGTATGAAATTGCAGAAGTTTTGTCCTGGTCTAAACCCATATGCCTCCCTTCTTATTAGTTTCCATCTTTAAGCATCAAAGGCATAACATTTGAATTCTGTAGCAGGGCTACAATTTTTAAGAAGAGTCTAAGTGATTTTTTTGGACTGTGTCCATGTGTGATTTTCAAAAGCAGCAGCCATTTACAGGACAGGTCTCACTGGAAGTCACAGACACTTAAACCTGTACCTCCTCTGCAAGCGGGACTTGGGTTCCCAAGGGGAGAGGTGGCTTTCGGTGCCTTACCCACACCCTCCCTCCCCTCAGCAAATCCTGCAAAGGAAGCCCCTGCGGGCACGTTCTGGGGTGGAGGTGATGTTTGATTTGAAGGCAGTGTCTGTCAGTCCTGCCAGACTGGTTGGCTTGTGCTGGTGGTGTTGCAGAAGCAGGGCCAAGCTTAGGCACGATCCCCCGAAGGACGGTGTTTGCTCAGCACCACGGACGACGGCTGGGGACTGCTGTTCTATTCTTTCTTTAGATGAGTAATTGCTTCAGAGTGGGGGGTACAGAGGATAATGCTGTGTGCTGAAAAGAAAATTGGGCATGGGTGTGCCCAAGTGACAAGTGAGCAAGAGACTCCTCGAACAGCATCAGGGAATGTCTCGGTGCAGGATTGTGTTTGCTCATGGATAGACTGCACTCAGATGTCAATGTATGACACTCATGAATGTCATCAGAATTTTAAGGTTTGTACCTTGGGCTGGAATCTGACCCTCGTTACTCCTAGTGAAACATGCAGTGGATTGTTCAGCTGTGTTTCATGCCATTAGGGATTTTTAAAAATATAAAACAACTCCCCCCACAAAAAAAATACCTCACACAGACAAAAGTATATTTTTGGCCAACGTTATTGTACTTAAAGTTCTTTGTATTTGAATGCTGACTGTAGCTGGATCTTTTAGCTTTTGCACTTGTACATGTTTAGGCTCGATTTGCCAGTGAACATAATAATAGATTGTTTAATTAAGAGTCATTTAAACTGAAGACTGATTACACACTGCTTACAAACATTCCACTCTGAAATTAACTTAATTTTGCTCCTTAGTAATTTGAAGTTCTACTTGTCCCTCATTGACATACTTTTTATCTACTGATGTCTAAATGATATTCATACTTTAATTATGACATCAGGAAGAAAAATCAAATTAACCTTAGTCATCTTGTATTCAACTGAGTAGATTATGAACATGAGTTCTGAACTTTTGCAAACATTACGCTGTTGAAAGAATTTGTTGAGAATTGTGAGGTACTTTTGAAGCCTCTTTCTGCAATTTGAGGTGCATGTTACCATGCAAAGAAATTCTTTACTTCTAAGAAAGTCTTTGACTACCTGTCAAATTTAAGGCAAAGGATAGAAATAAGATCTGTTTTTCATTGCATCTCATCTTATGACTGAGCATGATTTTAGTTCTTTTTCTCAATAATTGACTACATCATGATTAATATGAATAGTTATATTAATGATCATGTGCAGTTAATCAACATCAGATATATTTCTTGTATATGAGGCTAATAGTTAATAAAGATTTTGCAAGACTCTAATCTGTTTTAGGCAATGTCTCTGACTGCCGTAAGAGGAGACACAAAGCAGTAGGAAAAGGGCATATGCATGTTATGTGCTAAATATTTATAAAGCCATGTGAAATGTTGAAAGCAAGTTCCAGTTGCACCATTTTCCCATGACTTCCATTACTTGTGTTTTCCCATCTATTCAGCCTGCTCTCATTAAAGCTCAGAATTCAATATCTAAAGTACTTTCAGACTTAGACACCAGGTTTGGTACTTTCCATTCTTGTGCCTGATATTATTTTGTTCATTAGCAATTTGAATAAAATGTAAATTTCTCGGGTTAATGACATGCTATGTATCACAGCTACCTTCCCACATACGAGCTTTTGGTGAGGGACCAGACTGTTTGGGACTTGTAGAGCACTAATCACAGTGGGATTCTAAACAACAGAACCAGCCCTAATGTTCACTTGTACTCCGTAATAGCTGGAGCTTTCATCTAGGCAGATCAAAAAATACACGATAAAATGTGTTTGGAGCTGTTCCTTTTGAGCCCTAATGAAAGATGCATTCTTTCTCAGCATCAAATATTTGTGTAATAAAGCCTTTTGTGGCAATACGTATCTCCACAGCACTGCCCTTCAGTAATCTAAAATACTCTGTTTATATGGGGCTTTTTGAAGTAAAGATGAAAACCCCAGGACTGAGCTCAGTTCAAAATGCTGTACTGGCAATGCCTGCAGGAAATAATGCTCAGTGCCATGGTCCTCCTCACCTGAAATTGCCAGGTATGGCAGATGGAAAAGGAGAAGCTTTTCATGTTGGCAGCCGTGTCCCAGGCAGACAGCAATGGCTGGAGAGCTCACCTGGGAGGAAGCCAGGCAGGTTTTGGAGCAGTACCTGCCCACTGGGTGAAGCACCTTGTCAGAGCTGCTCTTCACAAAGTGTTTTGCATTTGCTAAATAGGAAAATAAAAATACACCTTACAATATTGGAATTTTTTTCTCATGGACAGATCTTTACAGTATGTGTGGTTCTCTTTGTTGCAGAAAGAAATGCAGATATCCAAGAAATGGGGAATTAAACCAGTTTGTAGATACAGCAGCGATTTTTGCCACTAAAGTGTAAATGAATCAAAAATCTACCTGAAACCATAAATTCTCAGGCTATAAAATTATGGACTTGAGACTATTAAATGTGGATATGAAATGCAGCAGCCCAGTGCAATGCTTTCCTTATACTCCTTGACCTCTTGTGTTCTTCACTAGCTTGAATAAATCTCCACACATTTCAGGGGCACAGCTCCTGTGGCAGTAAGGGGTGGAGATAGATTTATGCCTCCTCCATGGTCTGTGGAGGAGCCACGGGCTGGAAGTGCGGGTCTAGCAGGGAGGAAAATGGGTTGGGAACTGGGAGAATTGGCTTCTGTTCCCACCTTTGCTGCTAACCTGCTGCACATGCAAGTCAGGTCACTGCAGCTCCTGTGCCATCATCCCAGCTGATGTCTGGCTCGTCTGCCTCGACTGTGATCTCATCAGAGCAAGGGCTGCATCTCCTGTGTCTTTTAAAAATTATAGTATAATAACTCTCTACCTTGTGTGGTCCTATTGCTATGCCAATGCTAATTAAAATATTACTTAGCTCTAGCTGAAAATGAACAAATCGCTGGGTTAACCAGGTACATCTTCAGGGTTCCTAATTTGCCTCCTTTTACAAGCAGGCTCTGGTGTCCTGGGCAAAAGAGTGGAGTTTGTGCCCTTTTGCATAAGCTGGTTGTCTTACCCATCTTTGAACTAGGAAAGTACCCATTCTTTCCATTCTTTCATTTTATAAGTAAAAGAAATAATAGTGTGGCATCTGGGTTGGAACAACTGTGACTTGGCAGTTGTAAGCCTTGAGTTGCAAGTGTGTGGCAGACGATTTCTGAACAGGCAGGTGTCTCTCACCCTTGTTAATTGCAAAGATGAAGCCCAATTGCTAATGACTGGAGGAGAAGAAAAAGGCTTGAAAGTTCTGTGGGGAAAAGTATTGGAGGGAGGGGAAATGAAAGAGAAGTTAATAATGAAATATGTATTCTATAAAAGTAAACTATTCCTTTAGGCGTGCTAAAGCTATAGGAGTTGCTAATTATGGAGGTGGTTATGAAGGTAAAATACAGAAAGCAGTATAAATAGAAGTCCAATTAATATTGTCAAAAATGGTAATTGTGTTCATTAACTAGATTAAGTGATCTACATGTGAATCACTCTGGTGACACATGATGAGAGACTTTAAACAACTGAAATTTCAGTCTTGCTCAGCTGGCTTGTTTTACCCAAACTAGTTTACAAAACGTACTTGCAAAGCATGTGCAATGGCCTTTCTAATCCTGCTTGTGTAAACTGGAGTAATAGGTCTGGATCTGATTTTTCCTTAAGCTTGCCTATTAAATTAAGCTGAAATAGCCCATTTTCTTAGTGCCACAGTTTTTTGGCAAATCCTGTAGGTAAGCAGAGCAACATGACAACATCCCAGATTATAAAAGCAGCAGCTCTAGGAAAGGAGTGTATTGCAGAGAAACTGATGATATAAACTATGTATCATCTCGGGGATGTTCAATCCTCCATACTTACCAAGTAAAACTTGAAAGAAAAGGAAAAAACCCAAACATTTGAGAATGACATTTCATCCTCAAATTCTCAGTACACGTGCCTGTTGCAAATTCTGCAGCCAGTGAACAGCTGGGTGAGCAGAACCTCAGGAAAACGCAGGAGTTTCAGTGATGTCTCTTTCCTCCTGTTCTCCCGGCTGATAAGCAGTGCTGATAAGCTGCGAAGATGCTGGGGCTGGATCTCCTGTCCCTCCCAGCCCGATGGTTACAGTGGAACAGCTTGATAACCACAAGGTGTGGTGGCCATCACAGACTCTTTGCTACTGTCTAGGAGCTCATTCCTGCTCCCTGCTGCTTTCCTACTGCCCAGGCTTCTTGTGGGCTTTTTGTCCTTTCTTGTGAGAGCCCCTCAGCTGCCTCGTCTCCGGTTGGTGTTGTTTGGGCTCCGTTCGCTTCCCTTCTGGCACAATTTCACTCTCCACACTCTTGCCCCTGTCCATCCCCACTTCTCTCAGGCAGTGCAGAGGCAGGAAAGCTTTAATTCCTCGCCAGAACAGAAGGCAGCAAGGTCTGTGTTCATTACTACCCTGGCTGGTTTATAAATCCCTCTAAGCCAGAATGCCATTTTCTTTCCTAACTGTACACCTGACAGGTAGGGAGCAGGAGATACTGTTGTTAGGGACTCTGTCAAAATTAATTCAAAACAGTGAGACCTTTAGGTTACTTTATTTCACATTGGAATCACCTGCTGAAGATCATTAGTCACCCCTGCCAGGGCTAAGAACGAGCAATTTACAATAGAGTGACTTCCAACCTGTCTTTTGCTGCAGGAGCTGAGGAAAGGCATTTCTAAGTGAGCTCATTGCTGTGGATGGGCACAGCTGAATGAACCATTCTGTGTGTTACAGAGGAAGGACACCTGGACCTCTCTGTGCTGTATCTTCCTTTGAAAAATGGAAAAAATTGAGTGCCTGACTCTGTTTTCTGGCCAGGGTAATACTTTTTGAAATAAAGGATGGAAACAGGGGACACAGAAATTCTGTGCAGGAACAGAAGTATAGAAAAAGATGACAAACCTGGCTTTGAACTTTTAACCTACTGGTGATTCATGATTCCTGTCATCGGTCACTCCAAAAAGGAAACCTGTAATAGAATTATGGAGAAACCATTCAGTGAAAAAGTGAAGACCAGCTGTGAAAGAAAGGGAAACAGAAATATCAGCTATCTGCAGTTAAAAGCAAGTAATTTGCTTCTATGCTTGTGGTAGGAAGAACAAGCACCAATGTTTTCAAAAGGTGATCCATGTCTCAATTTTTGAAGTTACTTTTCATCTGTTCTTAAGATATGTCTATCAAGTGGAGATTCAGTGGAAGGCAGAAAAAAACCATATGAGGCTACACTGATAATTAAATGCATCAACTAATAGCCTGATTACACGTAAAAAACTACACTGTAAGAGATTAAAACAAGGGGATTACATTAAATTGAAACAAGGATTAAATATTTTTCCTAGAGGCTTTTAACACATTTTCCAAAGACCTGCTCATGAGCCCAATTTACTGATGAAAAGAATTTATTTTGGAGATAATAGACTGAATAATCACATAATTAAGCCATGTGAAGTGCAGTGCTAGTAAGCTGATGATAGTATGTTTCAGATATGTAAGAGCTCTTTTTGTGAGTCATGCATACTTTTTGTTCGCATCTTTTTTGTTGTTTTGTTTCTTTTTCCCCAGTAAACTCTATAAAATCCCGAGACTGACTTGGCAGGATGGTGTTCTGAGATCACTCTGCCGTGGTTCTACTGAGCTGGCAAATGGGAAAGGCCATTTGTAACCATTCAGAAAAGGGGAGAGCACACGCTCCAGTGCTTGGGAGCTGAGGCACAGGAGGCTGAAATTGTTTCATGGTTTCATTACAGCAGTACCTAGGAGGCCCTGAGTAGATCAGGCCCCCTTCTGCCAGATGGTGCATGATCACACAGTAAATACCTTCATCAAAAGCTTATTCTCCGAGGGAAATAAAACACCATTCCCTGCTCAAGTTATTCTTCAATAGAAACTGTATCTTCCCACCCCGATGCTCCACAGCAATGCCACCCCAGAATGTCACCTGAAGAGATTTGTTCCCTTCTTGTCTGAGAAGTGCTTGCCTCCAAGCAGGAGAAGGGGGAAACTCCGAAGGTAGCTTGGAAACATGTTAAAAGGGGGAAAAAAAGGTGGGGGGAGAGGACAGGGGAGTTGAGCAAGAGCAGCATCACACAGCTGGTGGGAGTCTGTCCTTACTCAATATGGCAACACAAAAATACTGCTGAGCTTGCCAGGTACTACACAGATACGGAGGTTTTGCCAAGACACAGAAAGACTCTTTCTTTCTTTCTTTCTTCAGGTTTCTTACCAAGTAGGATTCCAATTCCGAACCCATGGAGTCACAGCAATTTGAGCAAAGCTATTCATGAAATTCAGAGCAGGTGCTGATGAACAGGGGAGGAGTAGGTTGGCAGGAAGGAGGAAAAAAGTTTTTGGAAGTGGAAACTGTTTTTTCATAGAAGATCAATGACTTTATGGAACATTTGTGAAACTGAGGTAAGGGGATTGTAATAAAACTTTCCAAATAAAGCTTGAAGTGTAAAAAAAACCTGATATGCAGAGAGTGTGTAAAGCCTGCAGAAGTTGTTTTTTGAGGGTACACTCTAATGACCCAACAGAGTTAGTACTGTAACACTCTAAGAAATCAGGGACCAGCTCTGTGTGTTATTCCACATGTGACAAAGTGTGACAATCCACCCTGCATGGAAGGTTCTGCTCTGATGCATTTATACAATTAATGTAGTAAATTATGCAAGCAGTATTTTTCAAAATACTATTTGACAATTCTGCTTGAAGATAGTTGGCTAATCTGCATACAGAGCCAAGATTTGCTTTGACTTTATTAATTTTTCCCGTTCTGTTAAGCTTCCAAGTTCATTTAGCAATGAGAGTTTGTAGAAAAGGAGTGACATCCATGAAGGCTCCCTGCACTTTGCCATGCTCATTTCTCTGAACTTTGTGTGCCAGCTCAGGAGCAATAATATCAAGTGACTTCAAAGGACAACTGCTCCCAACAATCCACAATGCCTTGTATTTCAACTCGTTAACCAGCACAGCTCACCAGACCTGTTATTTCAAGGCCTCTGCTGCTCTTTTCATGTATTGAGCTACATTCCCAGCTCAGTGCAAATGAAAGAGGGGAAAATATACCCAAAGTCATGTAGAACTTGGGAGGGAGGTCGATTTCTGCACATGTGTCTCCAGACACAGGAACACAGACTATTTTTAAAATAAGCCTGGAACATACATTTCATGCAAGGAGTCAATAACAAAGCTTAATGACACGTTTTCCTTTTCTCACACCCACTTACTTGCTTCCGTCCTTTGACTGTATCTTGTCTGAAACCTGGACTGTAGGTTCTTTGGAAAAGGATCTGTCACCATAAAACAACCAGACTGTGATTTGGCTGCCTACATGCTGGTTTAGAATCTATGGCAATAATTAATAGGTCATTCATTTTGCATGTCAGTGGTGTTCATTACAGTAAATGTATTTGCCTCCCCCCTTCAAGGCATCAAACGATATCCCTACAATGTTCTTATTCAAACTGCCAGATCTCTTACACAGGCTAAGAACTAGAAATACATCAAATTTGACACAGAGTTTTCATTCTGATAATATTGCTTGATAGTGGGTTTTTGAAACAAGGTCAAGGCTAAAAGCTGCACTATTTGGCTTATTTTGGGTTTAATATAGGTGAGTGTAATTGATGTCAAAGGAGTTTCAGCTCCAGCCTCAGTTTTCCACTCTCCAAACCTTCACTTAGGCTTTGAGTGGGGGATATTTACAGCCTGGAGGAAGCTTTTGCCAACTTGCAAGTCAGCATAAAACAGTGCCCATTTCTGAAAAGATCAGTTCCACCTTTCCAAGGGCCTTCAATTTCTCATTTTTACCACCGTACCTCATCATTGCCAGAAACATTTGCGTGACTGTACATTGAGCCACGTCAGGACCTCACCTAAATTAAAGTTCATCAGTTTTTTTCTGACCTGGTTCACTACCTGGTCCCACAAACTCCTGTGTAGGCACAACAGAAAGTGCCATGTAGGGTCAGAAAAAACGTGGCCAAGGGCAGCAAACAGACAGGACCTGTGTAGGAGTGCTTAGTAATGCTTGTTTAAAGGGTGCCTGAAAGGAAGGCCTAGTGCTATTCTGATTATATCTCCTGGACAAAACTTCTGATTTCTGTAGGTATTGTCTGAGAAAAGCCTGGTGGCCTCAGTCCGTGGTGATTCCTTTGAGAAGCAGTTAGGGTGTTGAATAAATAGGGCAACGTGATACTGTACACGATTTACATAAATAGTTTGTAGTGCTGATAGGTTTTTATTTAATTCATGGCTATCTGTATCTGTCTTAGTAAGAGAGAAAGATTAGAGTGGAGTTGACTCTGAAAGATACAAGAGAATGGTATTAAAAAATCCCCAGAGCCTGTGTTTGTTGGATCTTTCACCTCTCTCCTGGTGGTGCCGGAAGGCAGATTTCCGTCATGGTGTTGATCAGGGGGGTTTTTTGCTGCTATCTCTCTCTCCCATTCTGTCTGAACTGCAAAGGAGATAAAAATCCTGCCCTTCTACCTGTGATTCTGAATCAGCTCTCCTAACCCTTGGCTATGTGCCCAGCAAAACCCCAGAGCCAAATTCCCTGACAAGCATCCTGTGGCTTGTCTATTATCTGAGTGAGGATATACAAGCCCAGAAGAAGGGAAGGGAGAAGTGCCTGGTCCAATGCAAACAGTGATTTCCTCTTCTATACTAATGTTTTAATAATGGTTTGAGACCGATAGGGATTTGTGAAGAAGTTTGAGATCAGCCTGTGAGCATAATTGTAACTTTTAATTTGTTTAAACATCAAATAACTCTACCAAATTTCACCTGCACAATATAGAAACACAATCAAATAGGTGCTCCAAGGAATTCGCTGTAGCTCCCACCAAACCCTTGAGACTACAGTGCCACTTGTAGCGTTCTCACCCCTGTCCTCATGGGACAGGACCAGCACCTCTGCAGGGTCCTGATCTTATTTGGGCTACGGGGAAGCCAAGAGCAAGCATCACATGGCCCTCAGCAGCCTAGAGCAAAAGTGGTTTTGTCCTGGTTTTATGGATTTTCCTAGCTGAGGATGAGTAGGCGGACTACTTTGCAACTTTTAATTCCCTGCCTTCCTTCACCTCGTGCTTCACAGGCTGCCTGATGCCTCTATCAGCAGCACAATGCTGTGCAGCCTGCTGCAGCTCATTTCTATAACGTGCTCGCTTTTTATTTGCTTGGTGTGGTAATGGGAGAACTTACGCAAAGCCAGCTCAGGTTTATTGCTTCCGTCAGTCCCTGGGGAAGCTGTGAGCAGGACTTGCATCACCCACCCGTTACATCCACGCTGCTGAAGGCAGGGCAGCAGTGGGGCTCCCACATCCCTCAGCTTGTTCTCTGGCTCTCCTTCCATGAAAATCCAAATTCCTCACTCTGGACAAGTGCTGATGCTTCTGAACGCCACTGCACTGCCCCTGCAGTGGCCAGAGCTGGGGACAGTGCACTGCTGCTCGTACCTGAGAGAGCCCCTTGTGCCATCAGAAAGCGAAGGGACGATGCTCTCATCCCTTGGTGTATCTTTCTATTTGCTTTGCAAACAAGGAAACACCACAGAATCCCAGTCCTGGCAGATTTTTAAATGACACTCAATTGGGAACACTTGTTTAGCCTTATTAAGAGTTTTATTAGCTCTAAAAATAGGTTCTTAAATATTTTCCAAGGTTGACTAAAATGTGAAAAACAATTATATAATCAGTGTTTAAAATAAACCACAGTTTGTTACAACTGAGACCTATTCAGTGGAATAACATTTATCAAGAGTCATAGCATATAGAAAATTGTACAGCCTCTGCAAATCCACAGACAGTATTTCTCTGCTTGCTTTCAAACTGAGCAGTTCCTGAATCTTATTTTCTGGTGTCCATCAGAATTCCTTCCAGCAAGAACACTGCAAGCGTGGAACAGGGTCTTTGAGTGAGAAGGCTGCGAGGTTTTTAATAAAAATAAAGAACTGGTCTATTGATGTACCCCTTCTTTTATACTTTCTTATGAATGAAAAGTTTTATAAATAACCTTACATAAATAATAATCTCAGAAGTTTTAAAAAGTTCACACCATCAGTTGAACCTGACTCAACATTCTCTGGTCTCTCACCACTCTTAACTATTTCTGCAATTATTCTGGAATACAAGAATCCTAATGTCTCTTATTGCAAGAGCAGATCATATATTTTGGGCAAGAGTTAAGCTGCAGAGGAGGATTTGGCAGTTAAGTGAAATGCATGTTACAGCTGATGGCTGCTTTTTTTTTATTGGAATAACTGAAAAGATTAAGCTGTAGTGCAGGTAGGGCTTGAGTCATGCTTTTATCGTTGCTTCTCTTGTCCTGATATGAACTATGTTATTAAAAATGGTAGCTCAAGCTGATTCTGTACTTTGTTTATCTACAACCAAGCTCAGCCAAAGATCAGCTAGCCTAGTGAAAAAATGTAGTTGAAGGCTGTGTACATACAGGCACTGCTAATTACCTTCCATGACTGTCAAATGACTATAGATACTAACAGATTTCTTAGTATGCCTTTAAACAAAGCACTCTTATCTATGCATAAGAAAAAGCACTACGCAGAGCAGAGTTAATACAACACGTTAACCTATTTTTTGATTTAGTTTGTTCTTTAGAAAAAGAAAAAAAGGAAGTGATTTATCACCCCTTTTTCTTGCCAAAAGGAACTGCAGTACCGTCCAAAAGCTCGCGCCCTGGGAGATCCCAGTGTCAGTAGTACTGACGCCTCTTCTCCTCCGTGGTGTTTAAATGACCAGCAGCTTTAGTGTCGTGACTTTTTGCCTGTGAAGGAGCCGGGTGCATTTGTGACAGCCAGTATAGCCCAGTATAACCCACCAGAAGCCACGGTCTGACTCTGCAATGCCGAGAACCTGTTCGGGAGACACTGATCCCCGCTCGGGAGCGTGTCCTGGCCTTTTGCTCGTGAAGAGCTCACCCGGAGCATCCTTGGACTACAGTGGGGTGATCGTGGGCAGCCGGAGGATTAAAAGGCCGGCAAGAAAACCTTCGGAGGGAAGCAAGCGGCAGGATTTAAGGAGCGAGCAATCCCAGACGTGAACGAAACACAAACACGCCGTGGGTTTTCTCTTCCTTAGATAAAAGCACCGGCGAGCCAGCCTAAACGCTGCCCGCGGACGACTAGTCAGAACAAGTTCAAACTCCAGAGCTCAAATTAAAATGTTTCCTCTGTGTGACTGCCTCCCGCGCCGGGAGTTCCCTCGCCTGCCCCACGCCTGCCCGCAGCCCTCCGCCGCCCTCTGCCCCGCAGCCCCGCTCCGCCCGCCCCGTGCCCGGGATGGCGGGGCGGGCGGGCGCTACACGAGGGACTCGCAGACGGGCAGCGAGTCCGAGTCCTGGCTGTGCATGGAGCTCAGCCCCGTGTCCGAGTCCTCGTCGTTGTCGGCGCGGTCCTTGCGCAGCTCCACCCAGCCGGCCCCCGCCGCCGCCGGCNCGGCGCCTCCGCCACGTCCAGGGTGCCCAGCGTCTCCAGCAGGCGCTGCAGCTCCCGCTCCCTGTCCTCCCACGCCCGCTGCGTGCAGTCCAGGTCGCTCTTGACGGCCTCCAGGTCCGTGCTCAGCTTGAGGCCGATGTAGAGGCTGGTGCTCAGCTGGGTCTTGACCCGCTCGTGCTCCAGGTGCAGCTCGCCCTCGCCGCCGCCGCTCAGCTCCGTGGTGTCG
>VZRO01005638.1:0-15440 GCA_013397915.1 Daphoenositta chrysoptera | reverse complement strand
GTAGTCCTCCTCGGGGCGGCCGGCGGGCTGGCCCGGCTCCCGGCCCGGCTCGGGCTCGCCGCCGCCCGTGCCCACCAGGTAGGTGTCCTGCACGTAGTTGACGCCGTGCCGCTTCATGCGGTCCAGGTGGATCTTCGCCTCGTACCTGTCGATCTCGCGGTCCAGCTCGCGGAGCCGCTGGATCTGCTGTCGGATGGTGTGGTCCTGCGAGAGCACCAGGTGCACCAGCGTCTCCATCCTCTCCGCCGACGAGGCCTCCCGGGCCAGCGGCTGCTGCCGCTTCTTGTTGATCTTGGCCAGCTTGCGGAAGGCTTTCCGCACCACCCGCCGCTGCCGCTCCTGCGTGAGCGCCAGGCTGGCGCGGGCCGCCCCCAGGCCGCGGCCGGGGCGCTCCTTGCTCAGCACCACCCGCGCCTCGGCGCTGCGCGGCCCCGCGTTGGGCAGCGAAGCCTCGCTGCGCACCAGCACGAAGCGCACGTTCTCCTGCTCGTCCCCCCACGCCACCCAGAGCCGCAGGATCTTCGTCTTGTTGGGCAGGATCCGCTCGAAGCCGCGCCACTTCTCCACGATGCAGTAGGAGTGCGGCGGCCCCGACAGCATCCCGCCGGCAGGTTCGGGCGGCGCCGGGCGCTGCCGCCGGTGGTGGCTGTCCTCCAGCAGCACCCGCACCACGTCCGAGCAGGTGGTCCGCCGGGAGAGCCCGGAGATCAGCTTCTCCTCCTGGCAGATCCACACCGAGATCTTCCGCTCCTCGGGCTCCATCGGGGGCGGCTGCGGGCGGGCGGCCGGGGCCGCGGGCTCAGGGCTGGCCGGGCAGCCGCTCCATGGGGAGCGCTCGGCGGAGGCGCTGNCGCTCTGCCCGCTCGGGCGCCCCGCGGCTCACGGCCCGCAGCCCGCGCAGAGATCCGCCGGCGCGGACTCTTCGGGCGGGTCCCCTCTGGGCCGTGTCCCCCTTCTCCGTGCCCTGCCTGTGCCGCGAACGAGCGAGCGAGCGAGCGGCGTCGGGGATCTTCCAAAGTGCCGAGGGACAAGAGCGAATCCTGGAGCTTCAAAGGGAAAGCCAGAACTAGTGAGGAATTTCCAGTTTTAGTAAATCATCCGCCTGTAATTAGGAAATTCATGTTTGTGAAGCACTTCGCAGATGAAATATGCAAAGGACGGGAATGTCTAAGTGTTATTAAAATACTAGCTGAGCCAGATTTTAATGGGAGCTTGCTGTGTACTTTGATGGGAACGGGATCGGTCTCGGAGTGCGGATTAAAATGAGAAGATGTGAAAAATAGTAATAAAACGCAGGGTTGTGGCACTGATTTTCACTGATTGCATCACAGGGTTCACGGACCCAGGCTTTTCTAAGTGATTGAAAAAGTACTATAATGGGCAAAGAAAGAAAAATCTCTCAAACCTGAAGGCTGATCTGGACCTTCTGAGTAAGTTTGAGAGCCAATAAAATCGGTGTGCCCTGTGGAGAGGGCTTTTTCCTGGATAAGGTTTGTGTTCCAGTCAGTGGAACAGAACGGAGTTGCGGCATTGCAGCCCAACTCCTGTCATTCTGCTGTTAGAAACAGTGGAGCTGGGGCACACCAAACAGCGAGGCAGCAATTATGCAGCCTAATGTCCTAAAGTAACAGGCTCAGTGTGGGCAGTGCCTGTGCGAGCTTCTCCTGTATTTACATGGAAGGGCTAGTCCTGGGGAAGAAAGCCTGCCTCTGCTCTGGCTGCGGAAGGCAGCTAATTAGGGTGGTGGTTTCTGACGTGCAGCCTGCTGTCCCGTGAGGAAGTGGGCTGAGGGACCACCGGCTGCCAGCATTCCTGGAGCTGGAGATCACGGGGATCCTGCGCCCGCTGCTAACGTCCCTTTCCTGTGTTACTGCGGGTTAAAGGATTCCAAACCGAGCTGGCCACCGTGTGTTGCAATTAGGGCACGCAAGATAGGGGTGATGCTAACAGGATGGATTTGCTTCCTGGCCACAGCCACCTTATGTTAAAGCTGCAAATTCCTGTCCAACAGTAATTGGTGTGGCACTGCCAATTCCAAGGGCAAGGCGTTTTGCTCTCGGGAGGTGTCAGAAGTGCTGGATCGCTGTGCTTTGTGTAGAGGAAAGTGTTTGCTGATGGGAGGTTACTCCCAAGGTGTGCAGGCTTTTTTGTTCAGTGGGTTGGTTATGCCTAAAGGCATCATCCACTCCAGGGCAGAGGAAGGTGGGTCCAGCAATGGCAGTCCTGTAAGAGAACAAAATGACCTTAACGAAGGGGGTGGTCAGGACTCTGGCACAAACCTGACAGCTCACACTGCCCCAGAATAATACAGTGTTGAACAGGAATGGAATGTGAAACAGGACAGGACACTATGATTCAGCTTTGACTCTGGAAGGTTCAAGATTTTAAAAAACCCTTCAGAAGAGTAGGAAAGGAAGCCTTGTTGCTCCCATGAGGCTGGCAGAAAGCTGGAAAAACAGACCATTCCTTGTTGTCTTCTGAAGAATCAGGTGCAGCAAAGAGATTAATGAGGCAGTGAGAAACTGTCCAACTCCTTTACTGGTGGTTCCTTGCCTTTCCCATTTGGTTTTAATCTTGTTTTACATGTGTTTCCTATGAGAATGTCTGTAGCTCTTTTCTCTTGGCAAAGAACAGTACAGGAAGAGCAGGTTGTGATGTGAAGAGGCATCTCATGCTCCCCACAGGTCAAGCTGCTCCAACTTGTCTGACTGCCTGTATCTATCCCGTACCCAAGCCTGGCTTTATGCAATGAAATTGGAAGATGATCGTTCCATCTTTCCTTGACCACATCTCTGTGTACAGAAAGCTGGCTCTGCCTCCCCAGTGAAGCCCCCAAGGCAGCATTGCCAGAGAGAGGATGAAGATGTTGGCAGTTTGGTTGGAGGCAGTAAGAGTACAATTAAGATTAAGAAGGCAAACACTTGATTTCAGTAGGATATACCTATTAGATGTGTGTATATAATCCGTGGTTTAAAAGATGGCATTCAAAATTCACATTGCTGGATCTCAAGTTTAACCCTCAGGAATTTTGGTTTAGTCTGTCTGCAAACTCAGGAAACTGCCAGCAAATCTTCAAGAGTTTGAAGTGCTGTATCTGAAGTAACGTTTGGGCCCTGCTGTGCTGAATCCCAAAAGGCAACTGAATGCAGGTAACCTTTTGACTTCCCTCCCAGGATCTTAAAGCAGAGGAAGGTGGTGCTAATATCTCATTTTAGAGATAAGAATGCTCTGGGATAAAGGAATCGAGTGCCTTGCCGGAGGTTATTCAGCAAGGCAGCAGCAGTGTCACGAAGCAAATCAGGCTCCTTCACTCTGGCACCATTAGTCACTGAACTCCATCCTCTCCTCCTCTCCTTCTTTTTATTATTCCATGAGAAAGGGAGATGAGGAGGAATGCATTAGTTCAACAGCTACAGATGGTGATAAAACGAAAGTGCAAGCTCAGCAGGGAGTATTTACCTCTGGTGAAGCAATGGGAGGCAGTGGCACATGGGCTTCTTCAGACACC
Organism: Daphoenositta chrysoptera; assembly: GCA_013397915.1. Classification (NCBI taxonomy): domain Eukaryota; kingdom Metazoa; phylum Chordata; class Aves; order Passeriformes; genus Daphoenositta; species Daphoenositta chrysoptera. Next base: position 11,932 of record VZRO01005638.1, on the reverse strand, counting down.
CCCGCCCTGCAGGAGGCAAATCTCCTCCAGCCGACTGTGCCTGCAAACCTGCAACACTCACCAGTGCCAGTAGGACACCAAATTGGAGGGGAGGACAGCTGCTCCTCTCTTCACTCCCTTCCCCACAGAGCAGTCATGCATGAGGTCTTCTATAACTTCTGCAACAAGCATATCACATAATTAAAACTTAAAATGTAGTAAGTATTATCCCCTGTAATGCAGAGGCTGTTGCTGTGCTGCCTTACCAATGCACAGCTGACAGCATGCTCTTTTTCTGAAGCACAAACTTCCTTGACAGAATGCTATCCAGAACTTACTTCATGGTCTGTATTTTTTTTGTTTGTTTTATAAACTGCAAAAATTCAAAGTTGATGATATTCTTAAGAGCTGCCTAAGCCCCAGAAAGAGATTTATGAGCTTAATATTTTAGGCTGCATTGAAAAGTTCAAGCCTAGGTATGGACTAGTTTATTTTTATCCACTATAGGAGAATTACAAGGCCAAGTGATAAGAAATCAGACATATTTTGGCATTTCACTTGAAGTTCTTTCTATTCTATCCTTTTCATTGAGGTGTGCAAATAAATTATCAAGTCTTTTGTGATAAGAACAGCATTCCTATTATAGGGTAGGATAGTGAGGTGTCTGTTTTGGTTTTTATTTTAATTTGAGCTGAACTATCAGAATGAAATTGCAGCCCTGATACTTTGAATAAATAAAATTATGCAAGCTTTATCTTTAATTCTTTGAAACTAAACCAAATAAATACAAATGTATTTTCTGCTTCCATAATTCATGTAGCAGGAATGAGGAGGAAGTCTTAGAACACTCTGAGACACAGAATTAATTTCTTTCAAATGCATTTAAGTGGAGAAAGTGTACAGATTGAGGTTCGGGGTACTTTTCTTTTTTTTCACAGTGATGTAGCTTTTACTTTTTAGATCACTCTCAAGACAATTTACTTCTTTTTCCTGAGGTTACAGTTCAAAAGAAAACAGCCTAGGTGGATGAGCAAAGGCAGGCTGCAACTGGTAATCTATTGAGCCATCGCTGTCTGGAGAAGTTGCTCTTTGTTGTGATGCTGAACGGCAATGCTGCTTTCCCAGCTCCTCCTCCTATGTTCCTGTTAATTTCATTTTGGGAGCTTTAGCTCTTGGTCCCTTTTACTTGTTGCTTTCTAGTATTTGGCCTTGACAAACATGGATGAGGTCTTGGGACAGGATCTGACTGGGAGTGTTACAAACTTCTGCAATGATTGCTGACCTTTACAGATTGATGAATAGGGAAGGGGCAACTTGAACTTACAGGTCACTCTCTCACGGGTGCTTTTTTCTTTTGTACCCAGTTTTTCCTGATGGTATAAAGCTGAATAACCAAATCATGCTGTGAATAACCAAATCATCCCTAGTTAGCATGCACAGAATGAAACACTTGAAAAACCACCCCTGTGTTAGCAGCAGTATGCAGACTCCAATCAAAACAGTTTGAAGCCTTCGACTTTGATTTGGAAGAAAGATGCTCAGTTTGTATCTGAGCAGCTTTAGACACGAGAGCACTTTCTAGTTTCAGATGTTCTGTTGAAGACAATGAAGGAACTGGCACTTTTGTTAAAGATGACTTGTGTGAAGTGTGATGAACTCCTGAAGAGCTTTTGTAAGCAATAAGCTCTGTGACCTCCTGACCCGTTTCCTTCAGTTCCCAGCACCTGATGGGTGCTGTCCTGCTTCTGAATGCCACCTGTGCAACCAGTACAGTCGACATATCTGGAAATCTGGAGTCACTCCTTGCTTCACATGCCTGGTGATACGTCCATGCTTATGAGATCCATTTGGGAAGACTGTGGTGTGGCCTGTTTGCATAATGGCAGCCGATACTGGGTTATATTGCTTTGACTGCTTCATCCAACTTCTTCTTTTTTCATGTGCACACACCCAGAATACAAACAGGTATGTCAGAAGGAAACTATCTCCAGTGAAATCAGTGGGGGCTGCATGGGTAAATCCCTCTGCAGAGCTTTCAAAGTGCAGGTACGTCTATAGACTGCCATTAAAGAAAATTATCAAGACATATATTTATATTAAAGTGCAGCCTGGACGTCTTGATGTGCTAGATGTGATGTAAATGCATGGGAGGAGACTAACTCTGCCTGAAGGCTCAGCCAATGTCATGCAGCAGGGTAGGGGCACAGCAGAGATCCGTGCTAAGAATACAGATTTCCAGCTTCTCATCTTTGAACAGAGCCTTTAGCAAATTGGTTTTGTTTGTTTGTTATATACGTTCTTAGGATGAAAAAGAATCCTTCTCTCTTTATACCTTCTGTTTCAGATTTTCTTTTGATATGAGTGAAGAGGACAAATAGTTGAAAGGAGCAGAGAACATTTTTTCCTTCTCATGTACATAAGAGATACACAAAGCTTTGACCCTAAGTAAGTCAGCAGAGCTGTACCAGTAAGTTTTGGGGGAAAATACAAGAAAGACCAGACTCAAATGATGGTTAAAAACTTCCTTTTCCAAAAAACATTAGGTGTATTTGAAAATGGTTTACTATAACTCTAATAGATTGGTCTTGGTTTGAATACTGCAGCCTTGTCTGTATTCATCATGAAATGGTGGAAGGCAGCAAGGAGAGTGTGCAGCAAATTCAAAATCCTGGACTTCAGGAGAGCAGAATTTAGCCTCTTCAGGGATCTTCTTGGTAAAGTACCATGGGATAAAAGCCCTGAGGGCAATATGGGCCCAAAATGCTGGTTAATATTTAAGGATCACCTCCTCCAAGCTCAGGCGTGATGCATCCCAACAAATTAAAAATCAGGCAAAAATACCAGGACACCTGCTTGGATGAAGAAGGAGCCCTGGACAAACTCAAATACCAAAAGGAAGCCTACAGAGGGCAGAAACAAGGACAGGTTGTCTGTGAGGAATACAGAGAGACTGTCTGAGCATCCAGGGATCAGGTTAGGAAAGCTAAAGCCCTGATAGAATTAAATACGGCCAATGATATCAAGGACAACAAGGGACACTTCTAGTAGGTACATTGGTGATAAAAGGAAGACTAGGGGAAATGTGGGTCCTCTCCATAAGGTAAAAAGAGACCTGGTTACCCAGGACATGGAGAAGGCTGAGACAATGACATTTTTGCCTTGGTCTTCACCAGCAAGGGCTCTAGCCACACCCCCGAGCTGCAGAAAGCAAAGGGGCTGGGATAATGCAGAAACTCCCACAGCAGGAGACCAGGATCAAGATCGTGTAAGGAACTTGAAGGTGCACAAGTCCACAGGACCTGATGAGATGCAGACACAGGTCCCAAGGGAACTGGCAGATGAAGCTGTTAATCCACTATCCATCAGATTTGAGAAGTCATGGCTAGTCCACTGAAGTTGCCACTGATGGAAAACAGGGAAGTATAACCCACATATTTTGCCACTAAGGACAAATTGTGCCAGAAGAATTTGGTGGCCTTCTCCAACTGGGTTCCAGCAGTTGTGGATGAGGGAAGAGCAACTGACACCATCTACCTGGGCTTGTGCAAAGCATCTGACTCTGTCCCACACAAGATCCATGTGGCCTTCCCCAGGGGTCAGCATTGGGACAGGTATCATTTTACATCTTTCTTAGCAACATGGGCTGTGGGATCGAGTGCAATCTCAGCAGGTCTGCCCACAGCACCGAGCTGTGTGGTGCAGCCAACATCCTGGAGGGAAGGGATGTCATCCACAGGGACCTTGAGAGCTTGAGAGGTGGGCTCAGGCAAACCTCATGAAGTTCAACAAGGCCAAGTCCTGCAGGGCAATCCCAAGGAAAAATCTAGGCTGGGAGGAGAGCAGCCCTGACCTGGGGATGTTGGTGGATGAGGAGCTCAACGTGACCCAGCCATGTGCACTTGCAGCCCAGAAAGACAAACAATCTGGGCTGCATCTGAAGCAGCCTGGCCAGCAGGTGGAGGGAGGGGATTCTGCCCTTCTGCTCTGCTGAGGTCCCAGCTGGAACACTGCATCCAGCTCTGGGGTCTCCAACATAAGGATGTGGACCTGTTGGAGCAAGTCCAGAGGAGGGTGATGATGATGCTCAGAGGACTGGAGCACCTCTGCTGTGGAGAAAGGCTGAGAGAGCTGGGGTTGTTCAGCCTGGAGAAGAGAAGGCTCCAGGGAGACCTTGTAGCACCTTCCAGGGCCTAAAAGGGCTCCAAGGGAGCTGAAGAAGGATTTTTTACAAGGTCATGCAGTGATAGGACATGGGGTAATGGCTTTAAACTGAAAGAGAGTAGATTTAGATACATGGAAGAGGTTCTGCACTGTGAGAGTGGTGAGGCCCTGGCACAGGTTGCCCAGAGAACCTGTGGCTGCACCACTCCTGGAAGTGTCCAAGGCCAGGTTGGATGAAGCTCTGAGCAACCTGGTCTAGAGGAGGGTGTCCCTACCCATGGCAGAAGAGCTGGAACCAGATGGTCTATAAGGTCCTTTCCAACCCAAAACATTCTACAGTTCTGAAATACTCAGTGCAAATATGGTAATTGTAATTATTTAGCACTTGTAACTTCTTTGCTTTTCCATTAAACAGTTCTCTTACCTGTAGAGAACATGTCCGAGTGTCTCACAGTGCTTCTTTCTTTAGTTTTGACCATGAAGCTCAAAAGAGGTGAACCAGGTCATTCATTACCTTCTTGAGATTTATCATGAAGGCTTTTCACTATTTCAAATACTCTTGTGGATTTTCCTCACCCCAACTTGTGAATATCCTTTGGAATACACATTGTCTTCTGAGTAAGCCAACACTGTGTCCTCAGTAGCACAGAGGATGCAGAGTTTCCCATATAAATACTCAGATGACCTCTCTTTCAGGTCACTTTTACTTGTATGGGAGGGACTGGAGCTTTCTGGCCTTAATGGGGGTTAGTGAGAAGTTCTCCTGTTGTTTTTTCTGTAGAGGCTGGGTAGAGGAGCTGCTCTCTGTCTGCTGGGATCAAGGACAAAGCTCTTGACAGGCTTGGCCGGGAGCTGGCCCTGGAGTGCTGATAGCTGGAGCCATCAGTTAGGCACGAACAAACATCTGTTTTCATGCTGGCAGTGTGAGTAATATGGTTCCTCAACATCCCTGCCACGAAGGAAGAGATCAGCCTTGGCATTAGGTCTTGGCAAACGCGTCCGGCTCGCGTGTGCTCACAGGCAGACCGTGTGCACTGCGTTCTCTGAGGCAATTCCTGCAGGTACAAAGAGAGGGCTTGGGTTTAATTATATATTATTTCAGCTGGAGAACAGTCAGTGACGCGTGTTCCTGTCTGTGACTATGAAATGTGTATTCTCATCCTACCACTCCACAAGTATGTTCACCTGGAAATAAGAATCAAAAGCTTTGTGTGCAAATGGGGCCCTATTTCTATATCATGTGTGGACCTCTCTTGTGTTTGGATTAGTGACATCCTTTTCTTCAGAGAAATACCTCACAGGGAGCTTTCTAAAAGCTCAGAAACCACCCTGAAGTGAGATATGATAAAAGCAGGACGTATTATTGCAGCATGATGTTTTGGCAGATCGGAATGAGGACAAATGAATTCTCAGTGTTTGAATGAACAGAACTTTCAGTATTTCCAGTATTACCATGAAATTGTTTGGTTTTGAAGACTGTCCTATAAATGTGCTGAGCAGGCAATCTGTTTTACCTGTTCTCTTTGTATGATCAGTAGTTGATTTCAGCTTTTATAGCACAGAGTTGTATTCAGATAAGGTTTAAATATGTAGCTGTGAATCCATCGGTAATTTACTTTTCAGTAATAATGAAATCCTTACTGAATTAAGACTGTGAGGTTATTACATTCTCCAGCCTCATTCTGTCCAGTTGTGATCTTCTAACTCTTTGCAGAAAACATTCCCAAAGCCTTTCTTCTGAACTTTTGTATTATTTCCTCAAGACATTTGTATCTTTGACCCATTTCTAAATATTTTTCTTTTGTATTCTTGGTAGATCATGCTACCCTTGAATCAAGCTTTATGAGGGGTTCAAGTAAGTAAATAAAATTTATAGGTGAATAAATAAGTATGTTTTAAAAATTATTTCAACAGAACATAATGCAAAAGGACTTAAAGAGAGTATGAACTGGATATAGACAGTGTATCTTCACTGACCCCATTCTGACACTGACAGTGGCAACAGGATTAGGTCCAGAGGGCAGAAGTCTCTTTAGAAAGCAAGAAGATTTCAATGATGCCTTTCTTTCCGTTGAGCAAATATGTCCTGAATGGCAGAAAATAAACTGAGGGGAAACTCAAGCTGGTGGAAAAACATGGGTGGTAATATGCAGTGTGAGAAAGGAACCCAAGTTAAAGTCATATGGAAAAAGGCCTGGAGTTGGGTGCGTGCAGCAGGGAAAGTAAGATGTGTTACTCTTTGGAGCATGGCTTTCCTGAGAGCCCCAAGAAGATGGTGAGATCTAAGGAAATGACAGGTTTTCCTCGGGATGGCCCAGCACAGGTCTGAACAAGAACATTGTAGGAGACCCCTGAATTGCTTAACACTTGTTGCATTGCTATTTAAAATAAAACAATATTTTGCTTTATCTTTTTCCTTCAGCTTAATAAGGCAGTGGCATAAGTATGGAATTGCAATGAAAGCGATGGAGAGATGACAGCGAGTGCAGTGCAAGAAAAATCAGAAAAGAAGAATTCAGGGGATGTCAAGAAAATCAGTCTGCTCTGACAGTTTCTGGAGCTTTGTTTTAAAGAAAGCGACAGCAGCATTGATACGAACAGGAATTGACAGAGCACTGTTGAATATAGTGAATGATCCTGGCAGAAATGGGGACCAGATCTAGAGCCTGAGTGTCTGCAGTGGCAAATCCTCACAAAACCACGCAGGTATTACATGCAACAAGTGAAGAGACTGACTATTACTGTGCCTGCCTTTCTGTATAATGCTGTGCTTTTTGCACAAGGGTCTTTGCAGCTGACCTAAAGAATTGACAATGGGATTAAAAGTAAGATTTTTGTCTACCTCATTCACTTGTCACTGGGGAAAGAATGATGCCCCATCCATCACCAGCCCCAGCGGCTGCTGCATTGTAATCCCCTTGTTACCGTAAAGACAATCCAGCCTCATCCTTTACTTTGGAAACAATTCCCAGGGAGTCCCGGGGGGCTTCTGAGGTGGGTGTAGATTCTGCTGGCAGCTGATTGCTCTGGATGCCTTGCACGCATTTCTACTCAGTGCTTACAAAGTCAGTTTTCAAAAGCTGACCCTTCAGTGGGAAAAATAGCACCAGAAGGCCACATTTGCAGTGTTTCCTGGCCATTAATGACTGAAGAGAAGTAATTTTTTAATGATTTAATATGTGCCATCTGCAAAGGCTGCTGTTGTAATGGCCCATATATATTTTACATCCAGTGTGGACTTGAGACTTATGTGCCACTAATTAGGACATAAAATAATAAATAAAGTTAATTTGGGTGTGTTTTATATGCAGAAAACAAATGAGTCTGCTACTTCTACTAGGAATATTCATCATAAATCAGATTTTTAGTAGCTTAAAGTCAATTAACTTCTTAAAGCTGTGATGGGTTACATCAACCTAAGCTTTGGTTCAGGCATCTTTTGGAAGCTGTACTGCCTACAGTTTCTTGTTGTAATTCATGGCAACCTTTGAATCCTTTTTACTTTGTTTTAGTAAGGAAACTTAATTTCATTTATCATGAGAAAATGTACTTTTAACTCCAAAACTTGGCCAGCTAGTTATTTTTAAGTAAGAGGTACTATACAAATAGATACAAAAATTTTCTTGCATACAAAGCTTAAATCCCTCATCGTTATGACAAGTCCTCTACTCTTTTCAGCCTTTCATTCCTCCTTTTCATTTTTGTCCTGCTTGTACTAGCATCAGTCATTGGTTTTGGCAGTGTTTCTTAACCTTTGAGCAGGAAAAGTTAAGTGATTTTTCTCCATCTTAGAGTTTTAGCACTCTTGACAGCTCGAGGCCTGTTTTTCCTAAGGAACTTGTCAGTGTTCAGTGTTCTATTCAGAGGCACAACCTCGGGCTTGTCAGGTTGTTTATGGCTTTAGAGCTCTGTGCTTTGGGTTTCCAGTCTCAGAACAGGCTGTTCAGCCACTGCTGTGCATGATCCAGCTCTAAAGCTCTCCTCCTGGGGACTAGGGAAGGTGCTGAATAAAAGGAACAAAGCAAACTAATCAATTAAAAAAAAAAAAAAAAAGGGGAAAACTGAACCCATCACTGTGGGGTTTGGGTTTTTGAAAAGAAAAGGAGGATAAAAGAGAGAAGCCTCACATATTTGGCAGAAACTCTGACATTAGTAGCATAGAAGCAGTGTCAGGAGTAAAAAAGAGACCTGATTGAAAATCCCAGGAGAATTTCTTTCTGAGTAAGTGAACACTCGATCCTGGGTTGCTGCCACAGGCTTCAAGGAAAGCTGGAGGTGCTCAGAGCTATATGGCACAGTCCTGCAGTCTTCATAGCCTAGGACAAGTTCCAGTCTCATCTTTCCCTTATTAGAATACCTGCTTACTCATACTGCAGCCCAAGTCAGGGATAGGAAGCCTTTTGGCTGGAGGTTGCAAGGAAGCTGAAATTCTATATCAGCATGTTTGACAGTGAGGGTCTGAACGTACAGCACACTAAATCCTGAGAAATGGAGCAGCTGGTTGGAGTGCTACAAATATCTGGATATCTACAAAGCTCCCACCATCTTTAATTAGAGTGGGTTTGGATGAAAACTTTTAATCCAAGGATTGAAATGAAACCCAAGTGCAGAATTTGCTCGGTTCCTAAACTTTCTGTTAAACTTAGTTTTCTTTGTTCACTAACAGGGCTGATTATGGTTTCCAAATGGAGGGTTGGAGGTAAGGAGAGCTCTGGAAAGGTCACAGCCAGGGCTGGGGTCCTGTCAGGCTGTATAGGTTATATAGGCAGAAAATTGACTTGAATTCTCTCTAGCATTATTTGGCTCCTGCCTCCCTTCTCCTTTTCAATCAGTACAGTAGAAAGTTTGTTTGAAGGGAGATAATTTTACAAAGTGCTGAGTTCAGTGTTCCAGAGCCTCTGGCATTCAGCAGGAGACTTGCATGCTTTTAATCTATCTCCTGTGTTCCTATATTAAAGGAAATGTTTTCAAAGTGATTTGAGCAAGCTACCTGTGTGAAACCTGCTAACAAATAATAGGATATATGTGTGTAACAGTTACTTCACTTTCAAAGTTTGCCCTTAGGAGCAAAAAAGATTTCTCATTGCTAGGAATACTTTCTTTTCTTAAAAAAAAAAATAAGAAAGAGAAAAAAAGAAAGGCTTTTGTATGTGATTTTTCATTGCTGTCTCTCTTCTGCTGGCTTTAATCATGTAAACCTCCCACCAAGGTCAAGGGGAGTTCTGGCTGATTTACAGGCTACAGGAACTGGAAAGCTGATGCAGATTTAGGGACTGTTTCCATAGGACCAAAGGAAACAGTGGAGGCAAGAAGCAAATCTCAAACCCAGGAACCTCCTCAATCATTTCCCCTTCACTAATGTTACACTCCTTGAGAGAGAAGATCCCCACTGGTTTGAAGGGCAAATTCCTTGAGAGATCCTGCCCGTGATTGCAGCATTATCCTGTCAAAGAGCAGATCCTGCAACCATGTGTTTGGGCTGGTGAATGCTCCCTTTTCCCAGTGGCTTGGAGAATGCTGAAGTGATTTAGGCAGTTGTAGCTCTGAGCTAAGACTTTGCTGATACTCAGCACTTAGCAAGGTCTCATTTATTCTGTACAGTGCAAACCTGCAGAACTGTGGCCAGTCTTAAAGCACTGTGATTGTGTCCTCTTTAATTTCCTGGTGGAATCCTCTCTAGGGATACAGCAGCAACAGTGGGGCACAGAGCTGTTTGCTGTTCAGCCTTGTCCTTCTGTTCTCAGAACCTCCAACCTCCCTCTGCTGCCCTTACCTGCCTGTGCTCAGCACTGGGCTCTGCTCTGGGCTGCTCTCACGGTCCAGCAGGCAGCCTGAGGTCAGGTTTGGCTCTGTGAAGAGCAGTGTGGCAGAGCCCAGAAGAGTTTTGTGTGTGAAGGAGATGGCCATCGAGGGAATGAACAGTCTGCTGCCTGCTCAGCACAATGTGATGCTGTCTCTGAGATTTTGGTATAATCGTAAGAGAAAAGTGAAGGGCCCACAAAGAGAAACAAAAAATGGGAGAGAAAGAGATATTGCTGCTTGGGAATTCAGATTATGATCTTTTTCTGAATGGTGTTTATTGCTCTGTTGTTCAACTACTTTTGCATCAGTTATTTGACCTTTCCAGTTAGTTTTGTCCAAATATATCTGTAGTGATAAAATGTGGCAATGTAACTCATCAGTCCTTCCTCCCGGAAAGAGAATCCCACAGCTGATTTCCTTATTTCACATTCCATCAGTACCTCTGCTACCACTGTTTTGTGCCAAAGCAATTTTTCTGCAAGTCTCTTCCATCATTAGAGCTCCTTCTAATTTGAACAGCTGTTTGCACTGCTTGGGCTATGATTTAGGCCCACAGTAACAGGATCTCCTTCCTAACTGGTGTTGGGGGAGGATTTCCCCCTTCTTCCCTTTCATGCTGGTTGACCTGGCACCATCATCCCACCTTACTTTGCTCTGCAAAGTTTGGCTCTTTCTGCAACCTCCCACTGTTGCTCCTATTGTCTTACTGATGTTTTTTTCACACTGGCTTAGTGTGAGTTAAAAATAGGCAGGGTCTGTTCCACTTGAGGTGTCAGAACAAGTGAAGAGAATGGTGTCACTCCATGGCTCCCAGATGATATTGACCTCTCACCAAGCCCACTCCCAAGCCCAGGGTGGGCACTGCGAGTCTGGTGGTGGTTGGATCCACAATTCACTATGGAATTAATATTAATTGGAATTCACTATTCCAATCAATTCACTATGGAATTAACACATCAGTTCTGAGGTCTGTGTTTCAAAGCACATGAGATGCTTTTAATTGTACGTTACAAACTACACTGGGACGACTCCAATCTACCTCACTCCCACTGATTTTCCAGTTGTCTCCCAGGGTGGCCTAGGGCAGGCTCCCAGCACCACACCAGTGTGGGTGGCACTGGCATGTGTCCCTCCCAGGGCAGGAGGCACCAGCTCTGGCTGCTGCTGTTCTCCAGCCCCTTCTAGCACCATCAGCCAACAGGTTCCTCTGACTCTGCTCAGAGGGATTTTTGCCAGTTTGGTGAAATATATTCCTTGCAGATGTGTGTGGAAACTGCCTTCCCAGGAGGTGTGGGCGTGGTGCCCCACAAAGCTTTAACTCAGTCACTGTCCTTTCAATACTGCTGATGGTTGGATCACCGCACCTCTGATTTCAGATTCCTGACAGTTTTGTGTCTCCTGCCTGCAGCCCCTTGCCTGGCTCCTGCAGAGTCACTAACTCTGTACACATGTAACTCCTCAGAGGTCTGTAGGGTTAGATTAGATTTTGGGAAGAGATTTTTTTCTGTGAGGGTGCTGAGGCCCTGGCACAGGCTGCCCAGAGAAGCTGTGGCTGCCCCGTCCCTGGCAGTGTTCCAGGCCAGGCTGGACAGGCTCTGAGGAGCCTGGGAGAGCGGGAGCTCTCCCTGCCCGCGGCCGGAGCTGGATGATGTCCCTTCCCACCCAGGCTATCAGATGCCCCCGGTGCTGCGTGCCCCGGCGGGTGCCAGCCCTGCTGCGGGCTGGGATGCCCTGGAAAAGCCGCGGGTGCCCGCCAGAGGCGGCAGGAGCGGCCCGGCCCGGCCCGGCCCGGCCCGGCGGTCTCTGTCGGCCCCTGCCGGGCACTGCCGGGAGCCGCCGCCGCCTCCTCCGCCTCTGCCGGGGCACCAAACCCGGCCCGTGTCCCTGAAACCGGAGCGCTCCGTGCCGGACAAAAACCGGGCAATGTCCTCAAAACAGGAGCGCTCCGTGCCAGAGCGCCCGGCAGGAAAACCTCCTGCATATCCATACC